>CM043017.1:54549987-54569176 GCA_023690525.1 Holotrichia oblita
GATTTTCTGCATCGCCGGCGAAATGGGATAGTATCTTTGTTTGATAGGAGCACTATCCGTCTCGATAGTATGTTCCACCAACTCAGTACAACCTAGAACCTGAGGGTCGATATTCGCAAATAATTTATTCACCAATTCATCCAGCCGAGTCCGTTCAATAGTCGAAAGAATACCAGCCCCATCTGTAACAGAACTCCTCCACCTCCGTAGAGAAGGACCACTCACCCCGGCGTAAGTCCGGTACTATACCCATAACTGTCCAAAAGTCTGCACCCAAAATTAAAGTCGAAGTTACTTCAGGGACAACTAAAATCTCTACCAACCTCTCAACGTCACGAAGTCTAACAGGTACCAACAAAGAACCCAGACACTCGCAAGTTCGACCATCCGCAATTCGAATCAAGGTAGCATCGCCACTAAGACCTACTCCCAATTTCTGAAGACACTTCCAACCTTGGGACCCCAAAATGGTCCGAGAGGCTCCGGAATCTAAGAGACCCAACATCTGCTGTCCGAAAATAGTTACCGTTAGATATGGTCGCTCATCACCTTGGGCATGTGCTAGAACAAATCTAATAAGACTTGTTGTTTGTCGAGAACTGGATTTCTCATCCACCGATGGGACAGGACGCGACTGCCAGTTCCTCAATGCGCCCGATTGGAGTTTAAAGAACACCTAGGACAACTTCGTACGGTAACATCACGTCGTCCGCACCTATAACAATGTTTACGCAACGGCAAGGGACACCGAACAGCCATATGACCTTCCTGATCGCAATTCCAACATTTGGGAGCCGGACGAGAATTAGCTTCCACAGATGCCACCGAAGAACCAGAGGACATATAAGCCAAGTCAGGTTCCATGGATTGTTGACGACGCGGTGGAGGCACATATCGTTCTGCACAAGTTTTCCTCCACTCCAGCTTCCTTCCAACCGAAAGCAGCTCCTCAACGGACTTTATCTCAACTAAACCCAACTGACTTTGATAGAAGGGAGATAAATTTTTAACCATTATTTTAATACGATTACTTTCGGGCACCTTTATCGACAACCTGGAAAAAAGACTCGCCATAGTGGACACATACACACCGATACTCTCGTTAGGTCCTTGAGTACGCTTCCGAATCTCGTCAAATAACTGCTCGTCGTAATCTGGGGCCTGAAACTCCTCCCTAAGAGCTACTACTAGCTCGTCCCAACACGAAACCAGTCTACGATTCGCACGATACCAAATTAACGCCCGTCCGCTAAAAAAGATCTAACGCCTGCGCAAATACTTGGTCCCTACTTACTCCACGCGCATTCATCAGTTCTTCCACCCGCTCGATGAAAGCGTTAAACGACAAGACAGAATTATCCCCCGAATACTTCAGATTCCAACGCATAACCGGAACTGACTTCATTTGGCTCTCACGCGACCGAGCATCAACACGACCCTGGGCACCCTGATCCGTGTCTGAATCTTCAGCCTCGGAACTAGAAGAAGGGCCGGACATTCCCTCTAAAGCAGTAACCGTACTCGCGTTTAAGGTTGAAGACCTAGCAAAGTGTTTGGCTTTGGAACGCAGAGTCATGGAATATTCGCTGAATGCAACCAGTAACCGGGAAACCTGTTCTTTTTCTTCCTCCGTGGAGGCTACTACACGACTTAAGCGACCTGTCGCATGCGAAAGCTTGGCTTCAAGTTTTTTGTATTCCGAAGATGCGCGACTACCGGCAAAGGTATCCAGTAAGGCCTTGATTTCCGTCGATAAACCCGTCAATGCCGCCAAATCTACCGCGACTGTAAAAGGATGTGCGGGTCTAACGAAGCTCCCATGTTTCGCGAGTTTGCGCATGCGCCGCAACGTTTTGCGCATTTCCTCCACCGTAGTAACCGTAGTGACACCCAAAATTGCCAATTCATACGCAAGCTCATCCTTACTCAAACGCTCCAGCTCCATCCTATACTCCATCTTCGTCGGAGAGGCCATAACCGCACCTAAATGATCAAAACAAAGCCGATACAACGAGAGTGAAAACCCTAACCTAAAAATTTCTGTCTTGGTTGCACGTCACTGTGTTAGTTTGGCCCCACGTTGGGCGCCAAAAATTGTTGATACGCACGTCTTAAATATGCGTTGGCGCCGGCCCAAAAGAAAGTAAAGATTCCAAAAATATAAATACACAAACTGCAAAAAACAACGGAAACCGCAACGCACCTACCTGCTACCCCTTAAATTTGTTGCCTCTCATTCGGAGCGCCTGCCAGCTGCTGTGGAGACGGCGTGGTTCGAAAAATATAGTTCGAGACGTCAGTACCCAAAAGTAAGAAAAAGGCGCCACTCAATTTAATTTAAGCTCCGTCGAGGTCGTTGAGTAAATTGAGAACCTCTGAGGTGGGACGGGAGAGTAGTGGGTAGGGTTCGAGCGCACGGTATTGAAATAATAAAAAAAGTCGACCGAAAACATTAAGGTGAGTCACGAGACCGGATTTACTCTAATATAGGCGAGGGTGAGCTATCATAAAAAAACACAAGTCCACCTTCAAGTTGTAAAGTAAGAATATATTTACAAAAAATAATAAAAAATACCGTTTGGGGTGCTTCCCCCGAAATAAGGTAGGCAACCAGAACAATTCCGAACGTATCCAGTGGGTTGTTATACAAAGTACAAATAACGAAAATCGTACAAAATTAATAAATTACCCGCAACAGTACCGTGGTGCACCAGAGTTTGCCGCTTACAACAATCGTTTACAAAATCATAAATATAAACCAACCCGTTACACAAGGTTGATATCGGTACCAAAAACTACAACAATTCTAAAGCTAAAATGCACTTGGTGCCAACGAATAGTCCCCACTGTTAAGTTACCAAATATACAAAACAAAAAAAAAACTAATAGGCCTGCACGGCCAAAAAACAAACACCGGGCTAGGTGAAGCCCTACCTGGTGGATTTACAAATCTACCAAGAAATACGTGCTACCAAAATGCAGCGCTTAATCATCAAATGTGTGGCTTAAGGCCCAACGAGTATTAAAGACTATGCCGGAGGGGCTCAAAATGATTAACAAGAAAATTACTATAAAAAATTAAAATTTAGACCTCTGACCTTGAACGTAGACTTCTACACTTTCACACAAAATAATACTGATAGCTCGATGGTGACTTCAAGTCCGGTTGATTCCCACGCTGAACTGGGATCTCCACGGAAAAGAAAACAAAAAAACTCACTCCCAATCTACCTCGTGCACCCAGCTCAGGCTTGTAGCGACGCTAACGATCCTATACATTGAACACCTTACCCAAAAATTTATGTACAGGGATTCACCAAAAATAAATTCTCGTCGGGGAAGATAAAAACCCCCTCACTAGAACCTCTAAAAGAAACATATAAGATAGACAAATCTAATAAGAAAAAGGAAAGGACTGCTTACCGAATTAAATTCGAGGCGAACCAAAAACGAGACGCAAAACGGACTTCAAAATGGACGCTAAGATGCTTGAGCGGCGAAGAATGAACAATGGCCACTCACAATGTGCTAATAATCCAATCCGCCCAACGGCGTCAAATCAACGGATATTTACCAAGGCAAAACGCTAATAACCATTCCAAATACCAAAATCCGCTGATAAAGTTACGTAGCCGGTGAACAAATCCGACAATTCGTGGCTTAAAATTTCTCCATATTACCACCAGCTACAAATTAGCACAAGCCGAAAAGAACGTCCACTCACTTTAATGTCCGTTAAGTGAATCCTTGACCCTCGTAAGTAAGCCGTGTGCCATGAAACTACGCGCAGCACCCTGAAGACAGCTGAAGATCGTCATGCGCCATCTAGCGATAGTTTCACGAAGGAACGCCACGACAACTCTCAACTAATTCAGCAACAAAACGAAGAAGTAAGAAAAACTTAAAAAGAGATTAATTCAAAATAACGCGAAAGAGCGTCCAAACCTCAATTATACAAATAATACAAATATCCCGATTTAAGTAAATAGTTCCCTGCAAGAAAACGCGACAAAGTACGCAACTGTGAAAAGTAAAACTCCCCAGGGTATTAGTGACAGATCAAGTCGTACATAACCTGCAACGATGTCATAAGACCGATAGGCTGAAAGAATACCAAAGCTATGAAATTAACCCAGGTAGGTGTATAAAACAAATACTAATTGAACTAACTGAAGCAATTGTAGCAAATGAAACTCTAAACTCTAAAATCCTGAAGAGAAAACGTAAGCTGTGTACGACAAGACCGAGAGAAAACGCCAACTGATGGCTTTAAAAGCAAATGTTTATATTCCCTAAATTAGCATCGGCTGTTAATAAATAAATGCATCCATCAATAACGATAGGACTCGCCTGACAAAATAAACCATTCGTAGAGTGTAAGTTCACTCTACGCAGTCTCACCTAAAGTAAAAAGGAAATATAGCCGCAAGATGAAATATGCATCAGTCTTCAACACCCGAAACAGACCTATATTACAAACAAAAACCTTTACACAGTCACGTAGCAGGTAAAATTATAAAGTAGGCTAAGTTCGCAGTAAACTAAAGCGAAATCTTTTAGGTCACCAAAATAAAACGTAACAATTCCACCTCTTCCTCCACAAGAAATTTTAACCAAAATTTCTTTACCTTGAAGAGAACGAGAGCTCCCCCAAAACGAGAAATTCAGTAAAACAACTCCCCATAGCCCCAAACATACCAAAAAAAAACTCACACACGGAGGACGACAACTAGCCTAACCACCACACGGCTCTTCAGCGAATCTGCCGGAATTCCAGGGTAGAGAAAGAAACTAAAACTACAAAAGCGTTGACTGGAATGCACAGTGCGGACCGAAATCCGTCCGACCGAGTTCCCAGAGCCCCAGTCAGCAGCAAAAGGGAAGGGGGTAAGATGGGTTGCACTAAGGTGTGCCCCGAGAGGGTGATCCTTACCTGCTCAGACAGCACAGGAAAAGGGAGCGCTACTGCCTGAAACCCCAAGTCCCGAGTCGACCGAGCCCCAGCACGCAAAACCGCAGTCCAGCAAAAGTGAAAGAGGACACCGGGTGAAGCCTTCTGTACCTCATAAAACAAAAAACAAAACGGGACAACTAAAAACGGGTTTATTACTACGGGTTACAGGACGCAAACGGATGAAGGATTCGGAAAATCGTAAGGAAGGGAAAGCTTGTCGCCTCACGCTCATACATCAACTCATCAACATAACGCAACGGGCTAGGTTCGTTGACCACAACAAAAAGGTAAAATTTTTGGCTAAACAAAACATAAGGTAATATAAGTGCAACGGTTTAAAGTCTTCTGCCAGCCTAGCAGGGACTGAAAAGCTGAGGGCTACGACAAAATAAAACAAAAATGACCAATCCATGTTCCGGAACAAAATATTTGAACGTTAAGTGAATAGAAAACACTGCCGGAACTCAGTGGGAGAAGGGCTGAGACAAGCTACATTATGCCCCTCAAAAGATACGTCAAATCCGGGAAAAAGACCAAAAGGTCAACTAAAGGATAAACACTTGGTTCGTTGTCTCTGCAAATCCGAAAATCTCAACCAAAAGAGCACAACCCTAAAACCATCAAAAAACGTCAAAGCCGAGAATTGCAAAAAAAGTCAAGAATAGTTTCTGGAATCTGGAAACCTAACTAGACACGGGAAAAAGGATAACAAAGGTAAGAGAAAGACTAAGGTGCTAGGGAAGGAAAGGAGACACGGAAAAAAAAGGTAAAAAGGACTTTACTCTCCAGACAGCATACTTCCTGGTAATCCGAAGCGTACGCGCAAAACCAAAGCGACAACTAGTGCCAAACATACGAAAACCAGCCAAATACCTGTAAAGTGCTAGGGAGAGACTGAAACCGTTACGGGCCTCCTACCCGAAGTGGCTAAAACTCCAGGAAGATTCTCACTGCCTCACCTGGAAGGCTAAAAAGGGAAAAGACGGATACCCAGATTCTCAAATGACTATCAGCTATCTTCCGATGGTTGTAGCTTTAAATGGGATGAGTTCCACGTACCTGGTAGAACTCGATCAGACATATCCTTAAGCTCGTAGTTGTCACGACCTAACCTACGGTGAATCATGAATGGTCCTACGAACTTATCCGCCAATTTAGCAGAAAAATATTTCGACGCATCCGATAACGCAAAATTCCTTCGCCATACCAGTTGATTTGGTAAGAACTCTGTAGCTCTCCGTCGAAGATCATAGCGTCCTTTAGACTTCTCATATGAGCGTTGTAATCGGGCTTGGACATCCCTATAAACATTCCTCAAAGCTTCTGACCGATGTTTAAATTCCTTACTATCAGCAGTTTTTACAGTCAACGGTTCGTCCATCTTCAATCTACTCCTATGCTCGTCTCCCGCTAGAACCATTTCACGTCCGAATGTGATAAAATACGGAGTCAAACCAGTAACCTCATGCTTCGCCGTCCGAACTGCACAGCCTAACTTAGCTAAAACGGTATCCCAAGCCCGATGGTTCGACGACACATAAGAGATCAGCATGGTCTTAAGTACCCGATTGACTCTTTCCGTAGGATTGGCTTGCGGCCAATAGTAGGAGGTATAACAGGGCCTCACCGAGTAGGCCGATAACAATTGTCGATATTCCTTAGACCGGAACTGAACCCCGTTATCTGAAATTAGAACTTCCGGAACACCATACTGAAGAAATACCGAGTCCTCCAAATACTTAATCAAAGCAGGAGCAGTAGCTTTACGCAAGGGGAAGAACAACGCGAATTTGCTAAAGCAATCCGAGACCACAAAGATGTACTGATGGCCGCGAGACGTCTTCGGTAAAGGACCTACAATATCCGCACTCAAAACCTGCCAAGGTCGGGAAATTAAAGAATGGCCTCCCATTCGTCCAGTAGGAGCTTGCTGCAAGGGTTTGGCTTTCATGCATACCCGACATTTACGGATATACCTGGCCACATCAGCCTTCAACGCAGGCCAGTAAGCCTTCTCCAAAATTCGATTTGCGGTTTTGAATATACCGAGGTGTCCCGATGTAGGTTCATCATGACATTTCCGAATCATCTCATCGCGTAATTCTTTCGGGATAACACGTTTCCACTCGGTACTACTCTCTACTAAGTCGGGATAAGGGCTCCTAATAAGTTTATGGGGTACTCCATCGACCAGCCTATACGTAGGAAATTTTGAGGGGTTACAATTAATATTTTCGACCAACCTCCGGTACCATTTATCATTGGTCGTTACCGAATCCTGAAGGGCATCTATAATCGGAACTGCTCTTGATAAAGCATCCGGCACGAGGTGTTCCTTACCTTTACGATGGACTATGGTAAAGTCGTATTGCTGTAACCTAACGGCCCACCTTGCCAAGCGACCCGAGGGATTGTGTAAGCTATTCAGCCACAGCAAGGAGTAATGGTCCGTGACTACTGTAAAGTGCGCTCCTTCAACGTATGGCCGAAACTTCTCGATAGCGAACAGAACTGCGAGACATTCCTTCTCAGTCGTCGAAAAATTTCTTTCTCGAAGCGACAGTGACTTGCTGATATAAGCGATAACCTTTTCCCCCTCGTCGAAGTTCTGTGTCAAAACTGCACCGATCCCGTAATGTGAGGCATCTGCCTGTATAACAAACTCTCGCTCGAAATCTGGCATCACCAACACAGGCGCTGTGACCAAACGTTCCTTTAACTCGGCCCACGCTACTTCACACTCTTTAGTCCAGATGAAAGGCCTATTTTTACGTAATAAGTTGGTCAAAGGTACCACCAAAGTTCCATAATCCCTAACAAATCTTCGATACCAGCTACTAATGCCAATCATACGCCTAACTTCTGAAACCGTTTTAGGTATGGGGATATCCAAAATGGCCTTGATTTTCTCCGGATCCACATGCAACCCAGAACCGTTCACGATATACCCGAGGTACTTCAATTCCGCGCGACAAAACAGGGACTTCTCTCGATTGAGGGTTAATCCCGCACCACGAATTCTACCAACAACCTCAGCTAAAATCTCAAGATGTTTTTCGAACGTCGGAGTTACGATGATGATGTCATCCAGATAGGCAAATACGTGAGGTTCCAAATCCGCGCCGATAACCCTATCAATAAAGCGTTGCCAAGTTGCTGGAGCATTATGCAAACCAAACGGCATTCTCTTGAATTGGAAAAGACCCCTATTTGGTACCGTGAAGGCCGTATATGGCTTACTCGCCTCTGCCATAGGAATTTCCCAATATGCCGATTTAATATCCAGAGTCGTCAGATACTTAGAATCACGCAGCTTATCCAAAATATGGGATACATAAGGGAGAGGATAAGCGTCTCGTTTCGTGACTGCATTAAGTTTGCGATAATCCACGCAGAACCGGTACGTATTATCTTTTTTCGGAATCAATAAGATAGGGGAGGACCATGGGCTACTCGAACGCTCAACAACACCTTGAGCTAGCATCTTATCTAACTCCTGATTAACGATTTTCTGCATCGCCGGCGAAATGGGATAGTATCTTTGTTTGATAGGAGCACTATCCGTCTCGATAGTATGTTCCACCAACTCGGTACAACCTAGAACCTGAGGGTCGATATTCGCAAATAATTTATTCACCAATTCATCCAGCCGAGTCCGTTCAATAGTCGAAAGAATACCAGCCCCATCTGTAACAGAACTCACCTCCACCTCCGTAGAGAAGGACCACTCACCCCGGCGTAAGTCCGGTACTATACCCATAACTGTCCAAAAGTCTGCACCCAAAATTAAAGTCGAAGTTACTTCAGGGACAACTAAAATCTCTACCAACCTCTCAACGTCACGAAGTCTAACAGGTACCAACAAAGAACCCAGACACTCGCAAGTTCGACCATCCGCAATTCGAATCAAGGTAGCATCGCCACTAAGACCTACTCCCAATTTCTGAAGACACTTCCAACCTTGGGACCCCAAAATGGTCCGAGAGGCTCCGGAATCTAAGAGACCCAACATCTGCTGTCCGAAAATAGTTACCGTTAGATATGGTCGCTCATCACCTTGGGCATGTGCTAGAACAAAATCTAATAAGACTTGTTGTTTGTCGAGAACTGGATTTCTCGGCTCCACCGATGGGACAGGACGCGACTGCCAGTTCCTCAATGCGCCCGATTGGAGTTTAAAGAACACCTAGGACAACTTCGTACGGTAACATCACGTCGTCCGCACCTATAACAATGTTTACGCAACGGCAAGGGACACCGAACAGCCATATGACCTTCCTGATCGCAATTCCAACATTTGGGAGCCGGACGAGAATTAGCTTCCACAGATGCCACCGAAGAACCAGAGGACATATAAGCCAAGTCAGGTTCCATGGATTGTTGACGACGCGGTGGAGGCACATATCGTTCTGCACAAGTTTTCCTCCACTCCAGCTTCCTTCCAACCGAAAGCAGCTCCTCAACGGACTTTATCTCAACTAAACCCAACTGACTTTGATAGAAGGGAGATAAATTTTTAACCATTATTTTAATACGATTACTTTCGGGCACCTTTATCGACAACCTGGAAAAAGACTCGCCATAGTGGACACATACACACCGATACTCTCGTTAGGTCCTTGAGTACGCTTCCGAATCTCGTCAAATAACTGCTCGTCGTAATCTGGGGCCTGAAACTCCTCCCTAAGAGCTACTACTAGCTCGTCCCAACACGAGACCAGTCTACGATTCGCACGATACCAAATTAACGCCCGTCCGCTAAAAAGATCTAACACCTGCGCAAATACTTGGTCCCTACTTACTCCACGCGCATTCATCAGTTCTTCCACCCGCTCGATGAAAGCGTTAAACGACAAGACAGAATTATCCCCCGAATACTTCAGATTCCAACGCATAACCGGAACTGACTTCATTTGGCTCTCACGCGACCGAGCATCAACACGACCCTGGGCACCCTGATCCGTGTCTGAATCTTCAGCCTCGGAACTAGAAGAAGGGCCGGACATTCCCTCTAAAGCAGTAACCGTACTCGCGTTTAAGGTTGAAGACCTAGCAAAGTGTTTGGCTTTGGAACGCAGAGTCATGGAATATTCGCTGAATGCAACCAGTAACCGGGAAACCTGTTCTTTTTCTTCCTCCGTGGAGGCTACTACACGACTTAAACGACCTGTCGCATGCGAAAGCTTGGCTTCAAGTTTTTTGTATTCCGAAGATGCGCGACTACCGGCAAAGGTATCCAGTAAGGCCTTGATTTCCGTCGATAAACCCGTCAATGCCGCCAAATCTACCGCGACTGTAAAAGGATGTGCGGGTCTAACGAAGCTCCCATGTTTCGCGAGTTTGCGCATGCGCCGCAACGTTTTGCGCATTTCCTCCACCGTAGTAACCGTAGTGACACCCAAAATTGCCAATTCATACGCAAGCTCATCCTTACTCAAACGCTCCAGCTCCATCCTATACTCCATCTTCGTCGGAGAGGCCATAACCGCACCTAAATGATCAAAACAAAGCCGATACAACGAGAGTGAAAAACCTAACCTAAAAATTTCTGTCTTGGTTGCACGTCACTGTGTTAGTTTTGGCCCCACGTTGGGCGCCAAAAATTGTTGATACGCACGTCTTAAATATGCGTTGGCGCCGGCCCAAAAGAAAGTAAAGATTCCAAAAATATAAATACACAAACTGCAAAAACAACGGAAACCGCAACGCACCTACCTGCTACCCTTAAATTTGTTGCCTCTCATTCGGAGCGCCTGCCAGCTGCTGTGGAGACGGCGTGGTTCGAAAAATATAGTTCGAGACGTCAGTACCCAAAAGTAAGAAAAAGGCGCCACTCAATTTAATTTAAGCTCCGTCGAGGTCGTTGAGTAAATTGAGAACCTCTGAGGTGGGACGGGAGAGTAGTGGGTAGGGTTCGAGCGCACGGTATTGAAATAATAAAAAAAAGTCGACCGAAAACATTAAGGTGAGTCACGAGACCGGATTTACTCTAATATAGGCGAGGGTGAGCTATCATAAAAAAACACAAGTCCACCTTCAAGTTGTAAAGTAAGAATATATTTACAAAAGTATAATAAAAATACCGTTTGGGGTGCTTCCCCCGAAATAAGGTAGGCAACCAGAACAATTCCGAACGTATCCAGTGGGTTGTTATACAAAGTACAAATAACGAAAATCGTACAAAATTAATAAATTACCCGCAACAGTACCGTGGTGCACCAGAGTTTGCCGCTTACAACAATCGTTTACAAAATCATAAATATAAACCAACCCGTTACACAAGGTTGATATCGGTACCAAAAACTACAACAATTCTAAAGCTAAAATGCACTTGGTGCCAACGAATAGTCCCCACTGTTAAGTTACCAAATATACAAAACAAAAAAAAACTAATAGGCCTGCACGGCCAAAAAAAACAAACACCGGGCTAGGTGAAGCCCTACCTGGTGGATTTACAAATCTACCAAGAAATACGTGCTACCAAAATGCAGCGCTTAATCATCAAATGTGTGGCTTAAGGCCCAACGAGTATTAAAGACTATGCCGGAGGGGAGTAGGTAAACTATGGGCGTACGGCCGCAGTCACTCGACGTGGACACGCTGTATAAGCCAGGCACTATATACGACCCCCCGATGACTCATCACTCGCCCGTGGACACGCTGTATAATGCACGCACTAGAGGTGTGTCCATTGTCCGCGAGATGGCGCTGCTGACCTCCTTTAGATAACAGATGGCGCTGCTGACCTCCTTTGGATGCAAGATGGTGCTGGTGGCCTCCATTAGTTACTAGATGGCGCTAGAGGCCCCTTTCGGCACCCTGGGGAGAAGGCCTCCTTTCGGCCCCCGAGGAGAAGGCCCCCTTACGGCCCCGAGGAGAGCGCCCCCTGGGGAGAAGGCCCCTTACGGCCCCGAGGAGAGCGCCCCCTGGGGAGAAGGCCCCCTTACGGCCCCGAGGAGAGCGCCCCCTGGGGAGAAGGCCCCCTTACGGCCCCGAGGAGAGCGCCCCCTGGGGAGAAGGCCCCCTTTCGGCCCCCGAGGCGAGCGCCCCCTGATGACGTAATCGACAGAGCAGGTGTCCGGGGAATCGCAGGAAATCTCACAGACATCCGCTAGGATGAAATCGCCAAATCAGCATTCTTAAGCACCTGTGTAAACATCTGGGAATAATGCATTCGCAAGATCAGCATTCTTAGAAATCTCACAGACATCCGCTGGGATGAAATCGCTAAATAAGCATTCTTAAGCACCTGTGTAAACATTCGGGCAGCATTCTTAGAATTTAAGCACCTGTGTAAATAGTCAAACTTTATGAATCAGCATTTTCATCAATATAAAAGCGGGGCGATCGTATGAACGCTTATCAGTTTACAGTTTGTTATTCTGTGAGTATCATCTTATATCAGGTAAGTGTTTATTTATTACAATTGTAATATAATTTGTTACATTTTACAATTTTAATATAATTTCGTATATAAGTGTAATTTTAATATAAGTGAATGTGATACAATTTAATTTTTAGGTTAGATAAAAAATGGCATCTGAAATTGCAAAACAAATGATCGTGGCGATGGAGCGCGTAAAAGCGTCCCTTCGTAGAGGCGATGATGTTGCACCGTTCATCAGTATGTGCTCCGCTAACCTCAGGCTCTTGAATCGTGGTCTGAAGGCAGCAGGTAACGTGGGGGAGCGGAGTAACCTCCAGGCGGCTATTTGTCGCATGTTAGGCTACCGTACCTTCTTCAAGGCGTTGGAAATTCGCGGAGGTGGCAGGATCCAGAGCGAAAGGATTCGCTGGCACGAGGTGCAATCGGCCTTCGCCAGTAGAATCCGAACGGGTTGTATCGTCAACTTACGGCATGTGGATCCGAGAACTTTCCTCGATGACGCCAGAAGTATGTTCGTACGCCGTGTGATGAATGAATTGAAGAAGGTACCGTTTCTAAAAGTAAATACAATATTTACTGGAAACTTTACCGTTCAGGATCGGGAAGAGTTGAAGCACATAGCTACTAGAAATAGAGTTATAAGTGTGGATACCAACCTGGTCCAATGGTACGACAACTTCGTTACAGCGGAGATTTTGCGTGAGTTGGACGAATTTCAAGTAAGTAAATGTTTTTTCCTACAATTTAGAAATTAAAATTATATCGTTTTGTAGGAGCGCGATAGTGGCTGGGCGTTAGCTGCGGTAGTTGATTTAAACGTCAACATCAACCATTATAATCCGCAGCGCGCGGGTTCATATCTGCCTCTTCCACCAGCCATAATGCGAAAGCAAGCCTGCGTGAACGTGCAGAATAACGACGATGCTTGCTTTGCTTGGGCTGTGGTTTCAGCGTTGTTTCCAGGAGCTCACGATCCTCAAAGAGTGTCTAGTTACCCCCAGTACTCCACCGTGTTAAATGTAACAGACATTACGTTTCCAATCAGCCGCGAAGACATTAAAAAGTTTGAAAAACTAAATAATATAAGTGTAAATGTATATAGATTAGATAAGAAACTAAAGTGTGTTCCAAATCGCCTCACCAAAGACAAAAAAGAGAGACACGTAAATTTACTATTAATTCAAGAACGCGAAAAGTGCCACTATGTGTGGATTAAAGACCTATCACGTCTCGTATCTAAACAACTGAATACCCACCACGCCAAAAATTCTTCTGCGACCGCTGTTTGCACTACTTCTACACGGAAGAAAAACTGCGAACACACGAACTAAATTGCGGTAGTGTTAACGACTATAAAGTGACATTCCCCGAAGAAAAGACAATTAAATTTAAAAACTTTAAGAACAAGTCAAAGGCCCCGTTTATAGTTTACGCTGATTTTGAGTGTTTGGTGCAACCCACAATCGATCCTAAAAAGACACATCACCACATCCCTTATAGTGTAGGTTATTATTTTAAGTGTACATATGACGATAGTCTTAGTTACTACCGTAGTTATAGAGGCGTGGAACCTGCAAAGTGGCTAGTGCGCGAGTTACAGGACATTGCGGAAAATGCCGAAACCGCGTACTGGTGCTCCATCCCCATGGACAAATTAACTCCTGAACAATATAGACAATTTACTAGTGCCCCCATTTGCCACATTTGCGAGAAGCCCCTAGGTGTAGAAAGAGTCCGAGACCATTCTCATCTAACTGGGAAATACAGGTAAGTTTTTGTACGTTATTAAAAAATAGATAAGTAATTTATATTTTATATGCAGAGGAGCTGCACACGTCCAATGTAACCTGGAATACAGAGACACCAAAACTATCCCCGTGGTGTTCCACAACCTCTCCGGGTACGACGGCCACCTGCTAGTGGAAGATTTGGCGGCAACGGGCAAATTAAATGTGATACCAAACAACACGGAGCAGTATATTGCCATGATGCTGTCCACTGACGAGTCTGAAATTAAATTCAAATTTATCGATTCCTTCCGCTTTATGGCCTCGTCTCTGGAAAAGTTGGCCTCATATTTAGACACATACCCCATCTTAGAGAGCCAATTCAACGTGGATACTACCTTGTTGAAGCGAAAAGGCGTGTTCCCCTATAGTTACATGTCCTCATGCAAAAGGTTAGAAGAACGTCATCTACCGCCAGTCGAAGACTTCCACAATGATCTAACCGACAGCCCAATCAGTCCGGAAGAGTATGCGCACGCGCAAACAGTCTGGCAGACATTTAATTGCCAAACTGTAGGGGAATATAGCGACCTTTACATGAAGACGGATGTATTGCTCTTGGCGGACGTTTTTGAAAATTTTCGCAAGAGCTGCATCGAAAACTACGGCCTGGATCCCGCCCATTACTACACGACACCAGGATTGGCGTGGGATGTGATGTTAAAATACACTGGGGTTGAGCTGGACACTATACAAGACGTTGACATGTTAATGTTCTTGGAAAGCGGAATCAGAGGTGGGATGACGCAATGCTCTAGCAGATATGCCAAAGCTAACAATAAATACATGTCCGATTATAACCCCGACCAGCCAAGCAAATATCTCATGTATTACGACATCAATTCCATGTACGCCTGGGCCATGTGTCAATATCTACCATATGGAGATCTACAGTGGGTAGACGACGTCACTAATGTAAATTACAATGTGTCGGACGACAGCCCCATAGGATACATTTTGGAAGTCGATTTGGAGTATCCACAGCGCATCCACGACAGGCACAGTGACTTACCAATGGCACCGACAAAAATGAAGCCTCCCGCATCGAAACAAGAGAAGATGTTGGCTACTCTGTACAATAAAGAAAAATATGTTGTGCATTACAGGAACTTAAAACAATATTTAAACGAAGGACTGGTCCTTGAAAAGATTCACCGGGTGTTACAATTTAAACAAAGTGCGTGGATGAAACCATACATAGATCTAAACACGAGACTTAGGCAAAATGCTAAAAATGACTTCGAAAAAAACTTATTTAAATTATTTTCGAACGCTGTATTCGGAAAGTGTATGGAAAATGTGCGACTGAGACGAGATATTAGAGTAGTGAATAAGTGGGATGGACGGTATAGTGCCGAAGGATTAATAAGTAAACCTAATTTTAAGTGTAGTACAATTTTTAACGAGAACTTGGTAGCTATAGAATTATTTAAAAATGATATAGAATTCGATAAACCGCTTTATGTCGGAATGTGCGTATTGGACATTTCGAAAACAATATTATACGATTTTCATTATAGTCATATGAAGAACTTTTACGATAATACGTGTAAATTATGTTATACCGATACGGACTCGCTCATATACGAAATAACAACGGAAGATGTGTACGAAGACATGAAACAAAACATTCATCGTTTCGACACATCGGACTATCCGGAAAACAACCCGTACAATATGCCTCGGGTAAATAAAAAATATCCAGGGCTGATGAAAGACGAAGGGGAGGGGAGGTTGTTGCTAGAATTCGCAGGGGTCCGTTCGAAAATGTACGCATGCAAGTTTGAAGAGGAGATCATCAAAAAGGCTAAAGGGGTGAAAAGTTATGTTGTGCAAAAGAAAATCACTTTTGAAGATTATGTGAACTGCTTAATGCTAGAGAAAGAGATGGTACATGAACAGAAGGGAATAAGATCTTTGAAACACCAACTGCATACCACGGTACAAGACAAAATTTCCCTAAGTCCGTTTGACGATAAACGGTTTCGAGTGAGAGGTTTCACCGATACCTTACCTTGGGGGCATTATAGCGTTCCGGCTTAACGTCCCCCACCACCACAATACCTCCCACCAAAATCAACTAAATTATAATTAGGAAATAATTGCTTTTAAAAATTAGTATACCAGCATCGACCAGCAGGACAACAGCAACTATGGAATCAAGTAAGAATAAGAATATTGTGCTTTTTGAAATAGAATATTAATTTTGATTATGTTATAGCTCAACAATACAACGAATACATAGACGGCAAATTAGCAATGCATGAAGACAACATTGCCAATGAAAAACAATTAATTGGGCAAGCTACCTACATTTTGAATAAGAGCGGCTCCAAATGGCTGTCCATAGGACTGAGTCCAGCAATGGGATTCCTTCCAGTCGTGCAAATTAGGTCTGCAACACATTGCATCTATTTCACGGAGCAAGAATGGGAAGAATTCAATAAGACGGAAGGTTACAGTCTAAATCATCAAATGGAAGCGGCCTCGTATAGAGACATCAGCGTAATTAGACTAAAAAGTAGAGGGCAGCAGTTAACATTCGCAAGGGAAACTTACGATAATATCTACAACCTGCGAGAATTAGTGGATCAAATATTATCTATTTTTAGCGAATGTAAATTTCATATATTTTACAAGTCGGTTCTGACGTCATGTTCACACCTATCTGGAGACCTTTATTTTAATATTAAATCTGTCTTATGTTCTCACGTCGGCTCTACGAATGCAGCTTTAATGCTAGAAAGCATACATCTAGCATTTGCAAATGTAAAATATGATTTTGAAGTGTTCAAATTGATGTTATAATTATATACGAAATAAAGAGTTTATGTTCTCACCTGAAAAATGTTTTTTATTTCCTCAGACACCTGTAAAATCATTGCATTGAATTAATAACAGCCAGTCTTTCCTTTTACAAGTATATTATTAAAGTTTTAATTAATTCTCAGCTATAAATATAATAACAACAAAATAAATATTAAAAAAGAAACTTACCCATTTTCAATAAGGAAACATAGTAACGTTCTTTAAAACCACCGTAGCTTATATAGTAAGAAGATATCTCTTATTTTTGATAATCCTCACGCTCCAATTCATTAATATTGCTGATTCAAGTTATTTGCACCAACTAGCTCGTCTGCTACAAAGTATGTTTATCTCGTAGGAGCTTATATTACCATGTGCAACATATGTATCTTATCAACAAGTTATCTGTATAATAGACAAACTAACATCCGTTATATGATGTAGTTCGAAATGACTGTGCGACTGCATTATGCGTATACAGCAAAATTATTAATCTTGCAATAGATGTTTAAAAAAAAGAGATTGCTTTCATTAAACGATTTATTATTTTGAAATATAACTATACAGTAGATTACAGTTATTCATAGCACAGAAATACTTTGTATTATTTAAATTATGATAAAAACATTTTACATTAGTTTTCGTAAATACAGGCACATTCTGATCGCTTTCTAAATTAACTATACAATTAGAATTAACAAATTTACAAAGATATTCGGCTTTCTGATGTCCTTTTACATAAATCCTATCATATAATGGTGCGAGACGTTTGAAAATACAAGGAATCCGTTCCACTTCTACGTGACCACACGAAAATTGAATTCCGTGATGATTTTTCTCTACCCATTTCACGGTTCTTTTTGCATCTGCATCCAATGTATGATATGATATGGACGTCTTAAATAGTAAATGCATAATGTGGGTCCCGTCTGTTATACACATTTCTTTCGGGATAAATTCGGGGACGTTGAATCCTTGAATATCAATCACGAGAAAACGTTCTAGTCGTTCTCTATAAATTTTAATTCGATGTTCTGCAGTTAACACGGGGTCGATGATTGTCGTAATTTGTTGAATTCTTTTATTAAATCGATGTCGGTCAGCTGTAACACGTTGCCATTCTGAAGAGCGATCTTCATCGTCCTCCCAGGAATGTACCGACAAATTTCCATCGAATGTTACCAGTTTAGTCATCGCCAAACAAATGACTAATTTTTTGTAGTGTTATGCATTAATAGCAAAGTCGTATATAAGTTCTGCTCAATTTTTTAAATACAAGACATTAAAAAGTTGCGCTTAGACTTGCATCGCGCATACAATTAATTTATATATTTTTAAATAAGTTTTTTTACACTTCCCGATAACGGTGTATATTCGACAATAGCATCGTGCAATATGAGACAATATGCTACCGTGCCGGTTTTAAAGGCAGTTTCCGCTTCCATCTCGATTTTCAAATCCACAGTAGATGCTTTGATAGAATCGTTCTGTTTGGAACAATCGATGACATAGAGCGCATTGGTTTTGAATTTACTATAATCCATCAAAGGTTGTGCTGGACGATCATAATAACTTTGTTGAAAGGCGGTATACATCTGATATGCTGTGACGTAGCTATTTTTAGAAATTTCTAGATTCATATTGTTATAGGGAAAACTCTCAGAGTTCAAATAGAGTTTTACATTTCTAATATCGCAATTATCAAATTTAGAAGCATCTGCTTTAAAATTATCTTTCCTATTGGTTTGGAATCCTATAATAACATATCTGGGTTTTTCGAGGTTTGTACTGCCTTTCACGGACCATATATCATTTTTTGTACTTCTCATCGCAGGCAGTTCGTAAAGCTCCCATTTTCTAAACGGAATGTATAGAGGCTTATCGCTGCGAGTAATTTCCAAGAGTTTTAAACGAGCTTCATCGTTTACTTTGATATGTGGTACATGCCATTCGATTTTTTTCAATTTCAAACGTTGCTTTCTTTGTTGCTGATTTATCTTCATTTTGATAAGAATTCTCGTCCGACTTACTACGTACAAGTACGAGCTCCTGAGATGCATTTATTATTATCTTGTTGTAATCCTCGGCGAAACCAAACAGGAATTTTAGTGGTATAGACGCGCTAAAGTTTTTGTCCTGTTCTGAATACGTTGGAATATCATTCGAATTGGGTGCCCATCCTGCTATCTGGAGCGAACGGCTTTCATTATCGTTTAGCGATATGTATGCCTTTATCGAAGAAGTAATACCAGG
>CM043017.1:54569676-54757253 GCA_023690525.1 Holotrichia oblita
TGGTAACGTATTCTAATGCTGAAATCAGCGAAATGTTGTTCATGTACGGTCGTGCCAATGGGAATTCTTCACAAGCACGTCGCCTCTACACTGAAACGCTTCCTTATCACTAACTGCCTTCGCATATGATGTTTCAGACGGTTTTTCAACGACTAAGATACACTGCACTGGTTCGTTTGAGAAACGGTTTTATGATAATGGACGGCAGAGAATAGCAAGTACTCTACAGATAGAAGATAAAATTTTGAATACATTGTAATGTTATAGTCCAATTTATTCAATGTTTACAATTCCACTTGTCACTTGACAGATGATCATCCAGCTGTAGGTAATCTAAAAAGATAAAAAAACACTAAATTAATTGAATATTCATTAAACTATAACCAACTAGCTGATCTGTGTATTTCTCCAATTTAATTTAATTCTATTTTATAAAATATGTAACATTAACACGATTGCACACATGCGAGGTATTTGTTTAAAATTAACTCATTTAAATCCAAGTCAACACTATCAAATGATAGAGGAGGCGCAACTCTTCAAGTTGGCACCATCGGTATTTTCCTTGCATATGTGCGAGTCGATGTCATGATTTGCCTCAGTAGCCATCTGACGCAGAAGGGGGGTGTTGCTCAGCAGAGATCTTATGTTAAGTCCAGCCAACGACAAAGACAGAAAGATGTTAAATGCACCACAATAATGACCATCATATTTTACAAGGTAATTAATTAATTTCAAATCATTTATTTTGTACACGAACACACATAAATATTATAACAAAATCACACAATTAAATTCCACACACACAAGAAGAAAGACCAGCCAGTTAGGGGCATTTAAAGAACAAAAAGTAGGTGGTAATTAAAATCTACAACTTTTCGGTGACCCTGTATACAACAAAATTCCGATCGGACGCGCATAAATTAATCCATCAACGATCGTTGATTGCCGTGATTGACAGATGACTATCAAAAGGTATTTCTGATGAAATTTAGAGACAATTGCGAATCACCTATAAAAAGCCGTGCGAGAGCAACAAACTTCCGCTTTTGCATTTATCTTCGTACAGAGCGTTTATCTCTACCTATGTAAATTTTGTAAATTAACCCGGTGCACCGTGGGCTCTAATCAACGATTATCTTCGAATAAGTACTTATAAACATCCAAAACTTCTACCGAATTTAATTACCCCTACGAAAAAGACGTCTCTCCATCCACCATCCGTCTATAGGCGCGCGAAGACAGAAGCTTCCAAAATAACACACACACACTCACACACGTAAGATAAGGTAATTTAATTTTAATTTAATTTTAAGGTCAAAAAATTTTAAGAATTAATATTTTCTCTTTAAAACAGTAAATTCTTTTTTTAGTCCAAATTAATATTTGAAAAATTTAAAAATTTAATTTTTTTTTATATACAGAAGTCCCAACTAAAAGTTGGAAAATTTTCAAAACTACCAAAAAGGGTCTTTATAGGTAATAATTTAGTTGTGGTGCTTGCCACGCCATTCTGCACACTGTAAACTAATTTTTTTATAGATTTTATTGATTTAAATAAAATTATTTTTTTTTTATAAAACATCTTTTTGTCTTGTAAAAATTTTTTTTTTAACTTAGAATTTTTTTTTTTACTTGGGTATTTTGTTCAACGTACGATAAGCTCTCGTATTCTGTTCTCTACACCCGCTGTAGAGCAAAGAATTCACGAACCCCTGAGATTAATTTGTTTAAACCCCAAATTTTAATTTAAAGAGTAAAACTCACATTGTCTTGATTTTATTATAAATCAAATTTCACATTATTATTGATGAAAATTCCGAAACTAGTGTTAGAAGAATTGCGACTCAAGTAGGTGTAAGCAGCAATCTTGTTTGGAGAACAGTTCATGAGCAACTCCTATACTCCTACCATATCCAAGGGGTATAGGCCCTTACTGCTCCGGATTATCAAGCGAGAACGACTCTTTGTGAGTGGTTTTTGCGAACAGCTGCATATTTCGCTGATAACATCTTTTTCACTGATGAAGCTGCTTGTAACTGCTGGAAGCCGGAATACTTAATTTTCATAACAATCACATTTGGTGTGACGAGCATCATGTTACCGTTGAAGTCAGACACCAGAAACGTTTCTCTCTAAACATCTGGTTAGCCATGATAGGGGACCGGTTGTTAGGACCGATTGTTTTGCCACAACGCTTAACAGGTCCTGCATACCTCGAGTTCTTGGAAAATACTTTACCTCAACGTTTGGAAGATTTACCTACAAATCTCAGACTGAACCTCTGGTTTATGCAAGGTGGACCTCCACCGCGATTTACGTGTGCTGTTAGGGAACATCTTAACAATGAATTTCCTGGGAGATGGATAGGGTGAGGAGGTCCCATTGCTTGGCCTCCGAGATCTCCATATCTAACCCCGTTGGATTTTAGTATCTGGGGTTATTTGAAAAGTTTAGTGTACGCAAAACCGGTAAACGACCTTCCAGAGTTGTGCCAACGAATAGAACGCTGTTGCCAGATAATTCGAGAAAAACCCTTGTTTTTTGAAAGAGTGCGCGTTTCCTTTGAAAGAAGATGTAGATCCTGTGTCGAAATGGAAGGGGGCGTCATTTTGAACATCTTTTTTAGTTATAATCTATTTTATGTTAAAATACCACTAAAGCAATTTTATTCGGCAATTATAATAAAATCGCTGTTATCTAATAAACGGTAAATTTTCGGACATATGTTTATTATGACTATTTATTTTATTTTCGATCGTACTACATGCCCTTAAAATATGTAAACGATGTTTCAAAACACCCTGTATATTGTGACTTTTAAGACTTATAGCGCATATTTTAATAGATAAACCAGCGGATGATCCGGATTCCTATATTAATAGGAAAAAATCATTGCTCTTTTTTATGAAGATTTTGCGTCGAAAAAAGGTATAGTAACACACAGGTAAAGGTACAGTACCAAGTACTGAATGAAAATGGAAAAATATCTGATTGATTAATAATTAATAAAAACTATGTTAAACGACCTTTTCAAGGAGATAGATTCAAAAATATACAGCATGTTTCTTTTACAAAAGTGTATAATGTGCATAGGTATATGATAAAATTATATAAAATCTCAAAAATAATTAACATCGATAGAAATCTCTTGTACGTAACTTTCACTTTCAATTTTGTTGTTGCTTGTGTGCAACAACCTATTGACAGTACAGTATCAAACTAATCATCATTACAACCCGCATTCTCTAGGCTGATAATACATCGGATGTTCCATTAAAAATATATAACTATATTCTGGTAATTAGTTTAGAACATGTAGTATCAATGATACTATTTTTAGAACGTATTCTTAATATGTCTAAATAATATCCCGTAATCACGTTTGCGTATAATCTTCAGATAGAAACGTAATCTGCCGTCTACGCATTGTTTTCGTATCCTGTACATATTGATTTGCTTGTTATAGGTATACATACATTATAATATTTTTATTTTGGTCGTTTTTCTTAAGATATTTTTGCAGTTTCTATATACTTAAGGTACCTTCAAACTCGTAAGATCTTTTCTCTAGCCTAATCGAATACAATCTCTGTGTAGAGCTTTTAGTCTGACGGTGGTCGTCTTAAGTAAATAATTATGTAAGCTGCATAACATATTGCAGAGTATTTGGTTTTGAAATATTTTATCACTAGGTATTATAACACTTAATTAAAAAATAAATTAACTGGTTACCTTACGGAATGAAATCTGACGAATACGCTTTTGCAAGTCATTGGGAAGACAGGTAAGTAACAGGCAACTATGGAAAGAGACCGACCACACTCCACCAAATGCGGAATTCAATACTACTCATCACAGCGTATCATTACGATTATTAAGTTGACGGATGCTAAATTGAGATGTCAATTAGTCAGTGTACGAACACTAGCGGCATATAGAAGGGAACTTAAATACGTTGATTATAAAGTGTGGCTATTTTCCAGTAAATTTTGCGGTTCGTACGTACTATAACAATACTCAATCAAGCTACGTCGCAATTGCTTCGAAACATTGTTATTAAACTAAATGTTTGATGATATATGTAGTAACTGGTGTAGTGAAATATTAAATTGTGAACAATGCAGATATTTAACTAAATCGAGATTGGCTAAATGTATGTAATACGTGTAATAAGTGTACATATCCAATTTCACAAGTTTCTCTCTTCTTAAATTATTAGGGCTATTAATATATCGATTTTGTTACCTTTATGTACTAAATAACAATTTATTCCAGAACATATAATATTATGTTTTCGTTAAGAAGACTTCGTCTGTGGAAGAAATTGACATTTAATATGTGTCAAAATACAAATAATATAAATGGCCCCATGCATATCAACAAAAATATCTAAAACACATTTTAATTACATTCTCAAGTAATAATGAAAGATATATTGGTTTAATACAACTATAAAAATTAAAATGATTTGAATTATTCGTATATCAATCTATTTGTTAAGCTCTAACAATTCTGTTCAAGGACTAGGGTAAAACATGACAAAAAAACCTAGTCAAGAGTTTAAAATTAATAAAATTCAGGTGAGAATTAAATTATTATACATAACACTTAAATTATCGATATTAGTTCTGAAATTTACCGCGTTTTCATTTCGTAATCTAATCGTTTTTTATAATTATGTTCATTTTCTTAAATTTTAGTGTTTTGAAAATCAAAATTATGTCGTCTATCTTTAGAGTGTTTAGATCAAGCAGTTTCAGCGGTGACGTTATGTGTAACAGTGTATTGGTGATTATACCTTCGTTTCTTTAAATATTGTTTGGTTTGTCCGATATAACATTTGTTACAATCTTATTTGCAATCTAATTTATAAACAACGTTACTTTGATTATCTCGTTTAATCGGTATTTTTAAATTTGTGAAGTGTCTATTGTTGGTAGGTACGAAAGTTATGTGAATGTCTGATTTTTTTAATTCGTGTTTTATTGTGTCACTTAAATTGTTTATGCATGGTATGGTGTGGTATATGTTATGATTAGATTTTGTACCTGTGATATATATTTTATTTATTCTTTTTGTGATTAATTTATTATAAAACTCTTTAGGATAACGTATTTTTTTGTAGTATTGTTCTAACTTTGCTTAAAATTTCTTTTCTAAAATCGGGGTGAGCAAATTTAATAGCCTGATCTACTAAGCTGTTAATTACGCTTTTTTTTAAGTTTACCGAAGTGTTAGACAAATAGTTTAAATGCCTACTACTGCTAGTGTCTTTAATGTGCTAGTTTGTTTTTATGTGCGTGTTATCAAGTATTATCTTTACATTTAAAACATGTATAGAATTTTGATTTTCTCTTTCGAAAGTAAATTTTAACCTATCATGATATGTGTTAAATGTGTGCAGAACATGTTCAATTTTATCATTTGGTAAGCAGCATATACAATCATCTACATACCGCTTATAAAATTGCACTTACATGACAGTTTAATTTGTTAAGTGACCCTGCTCTAAGTCCACCATTACTAAATTTGCTATAACAGCAGATAATGGAGAACCCACTGCTGTACCGAATATTTGTTTATATATTATGTCATTGTACTGCAAATATGTTGAATTTAAGCAATGTTTTTTATTAGGGCTGGGGTATAAGAGTAATAAGGTATAAAGGTAGAAGGGTAATAAGAGTAAAAGTGAAATAAACCGTTTTTCATTCACAATTTACTTTATTTAATTTAACTTTGAAAGATGATTATTACAGTTAGAGTTTGAACACTTGAATTAGTAACATTACACCTATGCAAACCGTTTGGTAGCTAATTAGTGAATGCAAGGGGAATTATGTATGTACCTGAGAGGTATGTGCATTTTGCCAACGCGTCGACTGTCGGTTCATTAGTTCACTATGTTCTCGATTGACGAGTAGATTGTAGCATATACTGTATTAGCTATTAATTCACATATATTACTACTGCATTTTTACCTTACATATACCCTCACTCCCATTTCAATTAATATTATTAAAGAATGTGTGTTTATACACTGTAAGAAGAAAACAGCATACAATACACTTGTATTGCACAAAGGAATTCTCTACGTATTATAAAATTAAGTGATAAAAGCTACGGTAACTGTATTTCCTCATTACTGTACTGCTGATAGACTTGCAAACGTATACATCAGTGACCGGTATAAATATTGCAACATATGGGAAATTTTTTTATTATCAAAACTTCCTAAACATTTTTTTTGGGGATAGGTTGTGCATGTCTAAGAACCCCAAAATTTATTTTGACACACATCACGTGACCACTAGTATGGCACTAAATTTGACAAATATGCCACGAATCTGCAAAAAGTGAGGTTAGATGACATCCTATCCAAAAAAGTTATTTGAAAAAGTTCAAATTTGTGGTCATATAGAATTCAAATTTGTGGTCATATGCAAAGTTTTGCAAACATATTAAAAAAATTAAAATCAGAATTTTTTCAAAATTTTTTAATTGAATTACATATTTCCATTTTTTTCATTTTTTAGCTGCTCAACTGTAGTGATATTACTAAATTTGGTTGATATTCAAACAATTTGGTCAATTTTTGCTTAATTAATTTGGTTGACACCAAAAACTGAAAAGTACGTTTTCACTATGACAGTTGTTGTTGCAACGTACTGTATCTAGTAGTAATAAACAAAATTTTACAAACTGTTTCATTCTAACCTACTTAGCAAACATTACTTTTATTGAAAAATATAATTTTTTCTTTTGCTTGCTGCGTTAAAGTTGAAACCAGTAGTCCAAAGCTGATAACACTACATGCACGTACCGAAAGTAGTAGGTTTTGAAATTAAAGAACAACGAATAATAAACAATAGGTAAAATGAAAATAATTTAATGTCTATCAAACTCAATAAAAGTAAATAAGTAATAATTAAGTGCCTACTTAATTTCAGCGAAATACTATAAATTACTAAATAGATAAATTAGATTTAAATAGACAATGACTAATAAAAATGGACATGTAAGTCGGAATGGAAATTTCTAAAACAGATAGTTATTATTTATAGAAATATGGTTTTTTTATAAAAAAATATTTAAATTTCAGTGTGTCCCCCATTTCGTTCCATACATACTATATGGTTCTTCTGTGGATTTCTTTGTAAACATGATTAAGCATATTAGGATTTATTTCAAAAGCACAGTTTCGAATTACAGGTTTTAAATGTTCTATATTTCTAAATGGCCGGTGCTTGTAAATAGAATTTTTTAGGTAGCCCCACAAATAAAAATCCAATAGTGTAAGATCCGGAGACATTGTCGACCATGGATTTTGAGAGAACCGACCTATCCATCTGTTTTGAAATTGATTCTGTAACCACCTTCTTACATTAATTGTGGAACGTACACTAGCTCCGTCCTGCTGAAAATAAAAGCTCCTTCTTTCTGCGAAGGACATATTATCTAAAACATCTGTCAGTGTAGTTTGTAAAAATAATAAGTAACGTTCGGAATTTAATCTATTTCTAAAGAAAAAAGGTTCCACTAATCTAGAATTAAAAATACCGCACCACACATTCACTTAAAAAAAATATTGGTCTTTGCTTTCAATAACGAACTCCGGATTTTCGGTAGCCCACCATCTACAATTTTGGGAACTGACAGTTCCTTTCAAAGAAAATGTTGCTTCGTCCGAAAAAAGAATGCTTTTTGAAAAATGAAAATCCTTGCAACCAGGCAAATTGGGCCTCATAATCGCGATATGGATGAACTTTATTTCTTTTTAAAATTCTTCGTACAGATCTTTCCTCAATATTTGTAGTTGTTGCAATTACGCTTACTGCTGTTTGGGGAGTTTCTGCGACTACTAAAAGCACATTTAAAGTACCATCATCGCCAGTCACTGGCTTGTTATCAGGGGTTTTATTTCTGTTCTCTGCCGAACCTGTTTCTTTAAACTTTTTCATTAACCTGGATACAGTAGAATAATGAATTGATTTATTGGGATGACGTTCGTTTTTCTGCAGTTTACCTGGTGGTCTTAGAATTATCACCGCAAATTAAGATAATTTCGACGTCGAGATTGAATTATTATTAATATTTTGTTTACTGTATCACGGCACACTACATTATTTTGTTGTTTCCAATTTCAAAGCCTAACAAATATGAATGTATCTATTTTTCGAGTTTCATTTATTAGTTGTTCAATATTATTAGTATTTGCTTAAACGTTTTTGCTTATTGAAGTATCCCCATCATTTACTAAAAGTATTAATTATTTAGTTTATTAAATTTCCTAAGTTTGAAATCTACTTAAAAACCTTCGGTGCGTGCAATAACACTGTGAAGCTGAATGTTATCAGTTTTGGACTAAGAATTTCCATTTGAATGCAGAAAACAAAAAAAATAATTTTCTATAGGAGTACCTAATGTTTGCTAAGTAGGTTAGAATGAAACTGTTTGTAAAATTTTATTTATTACTTTATTACAACTGTCGTAGTGTAAACGTACTTTTCAGTTTTCGCTGTATTAATTAAGCAAAAATTGACCAAATTGTTTGAATATCAGCGAAATTTAGAAATATTACTTCAGTTGAGCAGCAAAAAATGGAAAAAAAATGGAAATATGTGATGAAATTTAATATTTGAGAAATTGTGTTTTTTATTTTTTTCTAAGTATGTTTACAAGACTTTGCATATGACTACAAATTTTAATTCTAAGTAACTTTTTCAAATAACTTTTTTGGATATGATGTCATCTAACCTCACCTTTTGAAGATTCGTGGCATATTTTTGGGGTTCTTAGACATGCACAACCTATCCCCAAAAAAATTTTTTAGGGTATTTCCATAATAAAAAAATGTCCCATATGTTGCAATATTTATGCCGGTCACTGTATATACGTATTCCCGGATTGTTTCTGGTAGCCTCGGCAAATTCGGCATACAAATATCCATTTATCATGCATGATGCATTTAATTATATTTTTTATACATTCAGTTTTAGACTTGATATGAACTTATCATAAAAGTCAAAAAATACATATATTACTTGATATGAACGTCATCTCAAAAACATACGATCTTATCAAATTATAGTAAATGAACTAAAAAAAAAATTTTCAATATTAACAGTAATTACGTACCATCTTTTTCAAATAAAATGCGTATTTCTTTACCGATGAATTTGCATTTGTGTTGGTATTGTAGCAGGGTCGTTCAGGTTTTAAGTACTTCTCTTCAATGCGTCCTATTGATCTATTGTAATTACTTCGTTCGACTAGTACTGATTAGGTACGTAGTTATGAAGAGTACCCTTAGGACTCGCGGTACTAAGTTTACAAAATCGACATGTCTTGATTTGCTTTGCCAAAATTTCTGAGATTGTGGGGCTAGTTACCAAGTTTTAAACGATCAAGTAGCGTCTTGTTCCTACTTGGCGAAAAGTTTATAAATTTCTTTACTTTAGTTTTTACGAGTGTTTTCCTTTACGTCCCGTTATTGGACTTCTTTTCTTCTTCTTGGCTTTTGAAAACGCCAAAGAAAGGTTCCGATTCAACCACATGCATATTGGTCCTTGTTTTGCGAAGTTCATGTTCCTTAGCGCTTCTGTAGAGCAGCACTGGAGTGTCCTGGAACTCATATCATGGAGACCCTGCTATTTGTGGCTACTTACATAACCATATCTCGCCACTCCCAGACCAGTTTAGATTCAAAGCTATACGAAAGCAATGTTCTTAGAATGGTCTGTATATCGGTATAGATGTTGATGCTTCCCCACTGTTATATCATTGTTCAGGCATCTGGGATGCACAGATCTAGGGCGTGAATTTCAACTTCCACTGCTTTATTCTTCTTGGATCCGTCTCTGTACCAGACACATGATCAATTTTCAAATTTTGGTCCACAGAACTCTATCTATTTATCTATTCAACTGGGCTTGGACACCTGTAGTCCAGGCACTTGAGCTGAGTGCTCTATGTACCATCCCTATTGAAACCCTAATTTCCAGTTGAGAAGAAACTTGAGTACCCTCGAAGGCACCAGTACATCCTTTCCGAAATGCCTCTGCCTGAGTACCTTCAATTCCTCGCATGTGTAGATTACATGTAAACTTGTTTCCTCCTGTAACGCGCATCTCCTGCACCAGGGTTCGCTCACCCGACCCGTGCACCAAAACTCTATTCCTCACAGTTTGGAAATAGTATGTAGTAGTAATGGTCGTTAATGACTCAGTTTGACAGATACAAGGTCTGTTATTTTTGGCAAAAAATGCTATCTCTTTTTCGAGGTCTCCTAGAATTATTGGGTATCCGGTTAAGTTGTTCTTAATCAGAGAGAAGAACGGCAGTTCTTTTGACTAGTAGCTGTAGCGTTGTTAGCCCTAGTAGCATTTCCATAGAGGGCAAGTGCAAATCGCTCCTGTGATTCCCAGACAGATAAGTCGTTGCAGTTCCTGCACCTTGTCTTTTTGTCAATTTTTGGGTAATCTTATTAGTGTACTGTGAGGCGTATTACGAGTTAATACAACCAATATATGTTGGGTTGAGCTTCTAGGGTTTCCGAAAAGCTTTTGGCATGTCCAGAGAGCTGTTGTGATGTTTTTGAAAACTTTATCTAAATGATTGTTGCAATTCGGGCTTTGGTCACGAACTACTTAGCTTCTACGATATATACTAATTCTTCATTGTTTAGGAGTAGCGTATCTACTGAATGTTATTATGTTTGGATAGATACTTGGTCTTTATCTATTAACAGGGTGCTATTCTTTTACTAAAGGAGAGAGGATTGGCTTTAATCTGTTTGCTAAACTAAAACTAATTACAAATTTTTATATGAGAAATAGAGAGGTCGTCCGGGAACCTCGGCCTGGTCGAATGCAACAAAATGTTGGTAATGACCAGGCCGGGTATATTCAGCCCATTCCCGCTCTTAGTGGATGGTCAGACTTATCTACAATTCACGGACGAGGGAGAGGACTGTGACCAAGACGGTAGTCAACTAACAAGCAAATGCACCCAACTGTCCCTCGCCGATTTTGATAAAATTTGGCAGCAATGTAGAACATCGAAAAATATTTGACACGTATTTTTTTTTAGGGCCCCGTTTTTTGTTTTAGGGGGTGTAACGGGTGCTCAAAGTTACCCTCAAAAACACATTTTTTTTAATATTTCAGAAACGAGAAGAGATATCGAGATGTGGTAAAGACTAGATGGTTTCTTGCTGAGGGCTCTACATTTTAGGTAGAAAATAGAACAGTGGCGTACCGATGGGCTCGTTGGGGGGTCAAAAAATACCATTTTTTCTCGCTCCTGCTCCTGTATATTATGAATTGATCTTTTCTATTTTTATCTTTAAACTACATGAAAAAATAAGTTTGTTTTTGGATTTTTTTCTAAATGTTCATTATAGAGAATTTAGCGTCATTTTTATATATGCTTACCGAACACTATCCCTTCTTATATTTTTGAAATACAATTTAAGGTTTCATCAAATTCAAGGGGTATTTAAGCTAATAATTACAAGTGTTTATTATATATTAGAATAAACATGTAATCTGATACAATAGAAAGAGTACCACCATTCAAAAATGTCGCCAACGTTTATTTATCTAGATGTAAAAAACTTGCATAATGCCTTGGCAAAAAAATGCAAAAATTATTGCCAAGCTGATCTCAAAATACATTTCTTTATTTATCGTTGCCGCTATATAAGCGTGTGGTCGTCTCGCAAAAATGTAGTATCATAGAGTGTCTTGCTCTAGTCATTACAAATGGTTCTTTTTGCGTTAAATATACTGAACGTATTGACAATATTAACAAGTTTGATAAATAAGCAATACCATGGTACACCTGCATCTCCACAGAATGGTGCTGAAGAGGCACTCGCACAAACAGTGTTCGACATCATTATCAGTGGCTGTAGCGATCCCGCTTATGACACTGAACAAACAAGCACCCTGGCTTTCGATTCACAATCTGACTTTCCTGGAACACAGCTAGTGGATATTGAGGAAGACGACAGAGTAAATTATGATATCGAAGAAGAGATGTCTAGCGATGAAATAGTGCAGGAACCTGCTGATATAGACCTCCAGTACAAACAAAATGCTGTTGAATATTGGAAAAGTGGCAGAAAAGGACGACTTTCTCTAAAAAATGTCCAACATAGATTTTATAAGGTTACTTCACTTCGGCAGCTAAGACGATGGGAACAACAAGTGTCCAGCGGCGGAAACAGACGTGAAAAATTATATCGCATCTCCAAATATGTGTTTAACCAGCTCCAAAGTGCTGTAGACTCTCAAATGAGTGTCCATGACTCGGATATAAGGAGATGGGCATTACAGGCTCAAGAAGAGTTGAACGTTCCAAATTTTCAGGCATCGCATTGGTGGATACAAAAATTCAAACAAACCTACAATATAGTTTCCCGCAAAATTACGAAATTCCGAACAAGGACCCAAGTGACTAATGCCGTAAATATTGCCGCAGAAGCAACTTTGTTTGTCAGAAGTATACACAGTTTAATACGTGAATATGGATTAGAAAATATTTACAATACTGACCGAAGCGGATTCAATTTGGAAATGCATAGTGGTCGAACACTAATTGAGCGTGGGTCCAAGAAGGTGGAAGCTGTAGTTCAATCAATTTCTGCGACGACACACAGCTATACCATTCAGGCGACAATATCTGCAGCAGGAAAGTTGCTGTCTCCACTGTTAGTGTGTTTGAAAGAGGGAAGTGGCAGTTTGGGGCCAAAAGTGCAACAAACAATATTCCGTCCACCAAATGTGTACATTGTGCCCGCAAAATCGGGAAAGCTTACAAAACAGTTAGTATTAGAGTGGACTAGTAAACTATATGCTCCCCATGTCGGCCAGAAGACCCTCCTACTAATGGACTCATGGTCAGGCCAAAGTCCCGAAGATATTGAAGATGCTGTGCCACTCGCTCGGCCAGTTACAGTAAAAACAATCCCCAAAGGTGCCACTGGTTTTATACAACCTTTGGATGTTTATGGTTTCCGCTTCTGGAAGCAATTTGTTCGTCAGTTATCAGATACAATTGCTTTATCATCATTTGCAATTCAATTGCATCAACGAGACAACATATTACGCATGCAAGGCCTAACACATTTGCAATTCTCTTCGCCAAGATATACCGACTTTATTGAATATGCTTGATATAAAAGCGGATACCTTGAAGAACGGCCGGGACACTTTACAACGCCAGTAGATTTCTCCTTCCATGACTCGCAGTTATCAAATTGCAGTATTTGTGGGGCACCGGCTATAATAAGATGTGTTGTGGTTGGTGCAAAAAATATTTATGTATAACACATTTCTTTAATGATTATCATAACTGTGCAGACTATCAGCCATAAATATAGATCGTAATTATTTATATATTTCATATATACATATATTTATTAAGTATACTATCTTTATTTATTAGTGTTTGAACTAAGTGTAATTATATCGAGTAGAACAAGAAACATAGTAAAGAAATGTATTTTAAGGTGTAAGCAGGGGTGTTAACGCAAAAAGAACCATTTGTAATGACTAGAGCAAGACACTCTATGATACTACATTTTTGCGAGACGACCACACGCTTATATAGCGGCAACGATAAATAAAGAAATGTATTTTGAGATCAGCTTGGCAATAATTTTTGCATTTTTTTGCCAAGGCATTATGCAAGTTTTTTACATCTAGATAAATAAACGTTGGCGACATTTTTGAATGGTGGTACTCTTTCTATTGTATCAGATTACATGTTTATTCTAATATATAATAAACAATTATAATTATTAGCTTAAATACTCCTTGAATTTGATGAAACCTTAAATTGTATTTCAAAAATATAAGAAGGGATAGTGTTCGGTAAGCATATATAAAAATTACGCTAAATTCTCTATAATGAACATTTAGAAAAAAATTCAAAAACAAACTTTTATTTTTTCATGTAGTTTAAAGATAAAAATAGAAAAGATCAATTCATAATATACAGGAGCAGGGGCGAGAAAAAATGGTATTTTTTGACCCCCTAACGAGCCCATCGGTACGCCACTGTTCTATTTTCTACCTAAAATGTAGAGCCCGCAGCAAGGAACGATCTAGTCTTTACTACATCTCGATATCTCTTCTCGTTTCTGAAATATTAAAAAAAATGTGTTTTTGAGACTAACTTTGAGCCCCCGTTACACCCCCTAAAACCAAAAACGGGGCCCTAAAAAAATACGTGTCAAATATTTTTCGATGTTCTACATTCCTGCCAAATTTTATCAAAATCGGCGAGGGACAGTTGGGTGCCTTTGCTTGTAAGACTTGTTACAAGGTGCCATCATGTAGTAACGTAAAAGGAAGTTTCGTAATGTTCTTGTCTAACACAGTAACATTGTAGTATCTGCGTGCACAACTCTTCAGGAATGGTGGGAGTCGCTATATATCAATTAACTTACAAGCAACAACTCCAAATAATTCTCGATATTTTCGACATAACCGAAAAGATCTTCGTCTTGTGAAATTAACTCACAAGATTCACTTTACGATTGCCACTAAATTAGGTATACGTATGTATACAGTATACATATTCATGGACCATATATATTCATATACCAGACATATTCGTGTACCAGTACCTTTCATATGTTACTACAATTCTTGTGCAATTGCGAAAGTTTACGAAATGCATCGCCTATAAGTCAAGAATTAATAATTATTAAACCAAACGTTTACCTTCTTTTTAGAGATAAGTATTTTTGTGAATTTCAACATTGTTTTTGATTAAAAATTTTAATCATCCCTTTATTGTACTTGTATGTTATGCATAGCAAAAGTAAACATCTAGAAAAAGTATATTCCATCCACAGAGCCATAGAGAACGTAAGTGATTCTAAAGAATAATGTTTTTCCTTATTCGCTGAAAACTATTACGGAGGAGTGTCAATGTTAATGTAAACACAAGGAAGAAGAATGACTATTAAAAAAGGGAAGGGTGTTTCCGAACACGACGTCCGTAATGTCAGTTTATTGTCCGTGACCCCTGGTCAATCCCTATCCGACTAGAACCTTTTTATTGATACCAGCAGTAACGAACCTGTTTCCCGAGAACGTAGATTGCCGAGCATATATATGTATATAAAAGTAAAGTGCATTAGGAGCGCGAAAGTTCATAAGGATTTATCCGATGGCCAGACGACGTTCGAAATTTTCGTTCCACAGATGGGGAGATTAAATTTGAAAGAAAATCCGACGGGATAACAGAGCACACGAGATAAAGTTTTATTACTCCTGGTGTACCGGTAAACGTCTTACGACCAGGGTCCGATCTCTCACCCCAATTTGTCGCGAATACCGTCTTTTTCAGTCTGGACCTGGTCCAGAACGCCGGTCTATTATACTAATAGCCTTATTGTGAAGGGAAAATTCGCTTTAAAATATTCACCGCTCTTACTAAATTCCGCTTTTAGGTAGAATTTGTCGAAGATGTGTCTTACACAAGGTCGGCATGTGATTAATCTAATTTACCTGCATCATGGAGAAACCTTACGAATTGTTTCAAATGATGGGAATAATATGTACGTGTTACACTCAATACCCGAATTCGGACAACGTCTGAAAATAAGATGCAAAAGTAATTCTGAAAAAGAAAAGTGTCCCATACCGAAATTTCATTTTGAAACGGCTATTGAGCATGATAAAATCAGCAGAACTAGTTTGCTGCATTTTACATTAAGCAGAACTAGTTTTGTGGGATTTATAAGATATAGCATTTTATCACTTGCATAGAAATTAGTTAGACTGACTAATTGCACTTTATTTGTTGTAAAAAAATACAAACAATGCAAACAAACCAACCTTATTGTAAAAAAAAGCTTGATTCTTAAAAACCTGCAAATCTGTATATAATTGCGTTTCATTTATTTGTTCGAACATTAACTTGAAAAATGGCATTTAGAATTACAGAAAACACTTTTTTTCCGACAAGAACATGCTTTGGTAGTACACTTTTTAATACACATGCAAGAAATAAACCCTGCGCAAATCTAGAATTCTCAGCAGAAGCAGTTCGCAGTGATATTACGTTGTTGTTACATGTATTGTTGTTTTCCATAAAAATATGATTATCAGTCAATTGAAACAGGTTTCGTAAAATTCCACTCTTTGTTACTAATTTGTCCAATCCATTATCAACTGCTTGGACAACTGCCATCACGTTTCGTGCTGCTAATCTTCCGCGATCTACGTCTGGTACTCATACCAGAATATTGTCACTTACTACAGCTTTGATTGTGCGAGCATTAAAGCATCTTGAAGTTCTAAACCTCTTTTAGCATTTTCGCGATTGGTATTTATGTCACAAGTACGTTGACAAAGATAACATTAAAATTCTGACTCAGAATCGTTACTAGTTTTGCAAATATCACAGAGATCATGAATTTTTCCTTTGCACATTGAACAATTTTCCTCTTTGTCGATAGGTTTTTGACACATACTATATGACGAATTATGTTCGTTCATTGTTGAGCCTGTACTAATTTCTGCATCTTCGGTGAAATTCTGGAATGTTTCCTACATTTTCCACGTCTTCAATAATTTCAGCTTGTTCTGGACCTATAATCGAAATATTCTCCGTAGTATACTGAAATTCAGTTATTTCGTTTATCAATTTTTCTATATCTTCTTCAGATTCCAATGTATCCATCACATCTTAGAGTCCGAGTCTTTTAAACCATTTGTTTGGCCACTCCCAAACATGGCTTCATAGGGTGATCGTTTAATTGTAGCGTGGTAACTTCTTTTCTCTTTTTACTGAACAAAACACAGTCCATCAACTCAGTGTCTGGTGTTTTCATCTGCCATCCAACATATAAGAGCATCTCTTACATCTCTATTACAACGTTCCACAGATCCTTGGCTCTGCGAATGGCGCGGTTTACCGTGTACAATTTTCAAATAGGGCCACTGACACTCCAAATTTATTATTTACAACTTGGTTGGCAAATTCACGGCAGCTATCAGACTGAAGAATAAATGGCGCTCCAAACAAACAGAACATTTCTATCAGGTTCTTCGCAGTTTCTACAACAGTCTTACTTTGCGTCGGTCGTAACACACAAAACTTCGTTAAGTGATCTTGATAGTTTAAGATGAATCTATAGTCGCCATCGGCTTCTGTTTGCATATCTATCAGAGCTACCTGGCAACGAGAATTCATAAGCTTACTTAAAATAGGTTTAAAGACGATTCCTTTTTTAGGTGCCATTTTCTTCAGTTGACAAGTTTCGCATAACTTGTTGTAAATGTTAATAATCTCTCTAGTGATGTTAGCATATTTCTTTTTAACTCTTCTTCTAACCACAAAATTTAAAGTTATACCAGATTGTTTTGAACTGGGCAACCTACCTTTATGCCGTTTATGACCCGTACTGAGATGAGTCTGGTGAATTATAGGAAACATCAGTTGAAACAAAATATTAATATGTTACCGGAATCTTCCTTGCGTTTTTTAATTAACTTTTCTACGCCATTTATTATGATTACATCAAACCGTGTTATTCTTCTACAATGTTTAGCAGATAACGATCTTGATTGAGCTCTCAATAAATTCGCCTTCTTAACCTCATTTAATGTAGTAAGATAATGATGTTTCGACATAAGATTATGTTTTGGTACAGCTAAAGTCTTTAACAGACAATACAATTGAGATTCGAATTCATTTTCCATCCTTAAACACTCATATTTATGTATAGTTTATGAGTGAAAAAAAAATAACACACTACCTTTCTTCATGAAAAAAAGCGTCACATTAAAATGCGCAGAAGTAATTTTGCTTATTGGAAAATGCAGCTAACTAGTTCTGCTCATTCTATCATGCTCAATAGTCCTTTAAAAATGAAATTTCGGGTAAGGGACACTTTTCTTGTTCACAACAAGTTTTGCAACTTTTTTTCGCACATTTTCCGAATTCGAGTATTGAGTGTAACAGAACGTACATACATATTGAGGTGCATGAAGAGACACCTACTTATTTAATTCTCTTCTTTTTTATTAATCTCTGACAAACGTATCCATTACAACACAAGTGTGTCAATAATTGTTGGCATCGAACACTATTTCTACTAAAGTACGAAGCTTGTGTCAGCAACAAAAGAAACTTTTGACCGTTCGAAAATTCAAAATGTTTTTTCCCGGGTATTTATGGATCGTCTGTACTTATATACTTACTATACTTATTTATATATGTAATAAATGGAAATTTATTTGATAAGTTGTTAGACTTATTACATTTATTTTGAATTATTCCACGGTAAAATATTTACTCAATACTACTGATATTAATGTAGTAAACATCCTTAAAAATAGTGTGAAAGTACTAGTGATATACTTTAAACAACAAGAATACTAAAGCAAACAAAATTATTCTAGTTTAATTTGAGTTATTTTAACGGGGTAATATCAGTGCTGTTTACTATCTGGGCTATCTTATGGAGATTTCGACGGAGCTATTTTGTCAGAAGTTTGTATCAGTACCAAATTTCTAATGCAATAAAATAAACGGATTTGAAATTTGATATCTAACTATACCATTTTCTCTCACTGTTAGTGTCACTGCATACTATGTATAAGAGCGACATTCTTTACGACTAATAAACGATAGTACCAAGATTAGCAGAACTAAGAGGAGATAATTGAGTTTTAATGTATCTAAATTTGTTTATCTAAGTGCCTTCTTATTATTTTTTTCTAGTCTCTGCCAAATGTTTGTAAAAGCTATTAATACGCGAAGTCTTTGGTGTAGAACTTAACTACTAGATAAATTTCAATTAACATAATGCAATAGTACATACATAAATATTTACCACTTACTGTTGGTTATACTAGTAATAACGGTTGGTGGCTGTTTATTATAAAGATCTAATGATATCTACTTTCACTTTTAATTAGAACTAATAAGCATAGTGCCAGTAAGATAAATTAAATGACATTATAGTTTAAGTTTACATATCTACAGTAATAATTCCATGATGAATTGCACCTTTAATTGTATTCTATACGTAGAACGGCTTGGTTGTATTCGTTGGCTTTATAGCCGAATCGTTACCACATGCGAACAATACCAGAAAGAGAAACGAAACATAGAAAACGACTACAGAGGAGAGAAATACATGACGCATGACAAATTATACAATAGCACAATGATACAACAAATCCATCAATGGGCCGTATTTAGTCTGCAATACCATTATTAAATTAGGTGGTACAATGGTCGCGGGTTGGTCGATTCAACTAACAAGCTCTTGCACGCGCCAACATGACGTGGCAGTTACGTTCTTCTCTTGCTTTCAACACGATCGTACTTATATACAGGTCAGTGTAAGGTGCTTCAAAGCTTTTATGTATTCGTGACAATTAATTATAACTTAGTTTTCTTGTTAAAAATACATATCCTTTGTTATAACTTGCAACTATTTATGTGTAGGCGAATTACAGAGGAATTACAACTATTTATATTCTTATAAAAATGAATAATGCCATTCCTCTAATACTACTTTCTTAATCCTGTAAAGTACTACTGCATATAACATGGATATGTAAAATGAAATAAGAAAATGAACAAGAAAACGATAAAGCGCAACGAAAGAGACTAATGAACTAAGCGTCTAGGGCGAAAAAAAATTAAAAGAAAGGAATTTGGCTACGGACACAGTTACGATGGAAAAGGAATACTTATACCACAGAATACTAAACTGCTACTGTGGGTAGCTTTAAATTGTATACTTAAAAGCTTGTGGACATGCCCAGGGACGCAGTGTCGTGGCGCGGATGACACGGAACCGGAGCTTTTTAAATTACAGTTCTCGGGGACAAGGAGTGAGTGGGAAAGTGACCGGAAAATGGTATTTTAAATAAATGTGATTGGGGGATTCTTCAGTGCAAGGCAAGTTCGAGAATTTATCATTCCCCGACAAAATTGACTTTTTTAAAATAGTTGAAATCGTTACTCATGTAATGGATAGCATGCAATAGATTAAGTTTAAGTTATTTCACTGTGTTGACAGTTTTCGCGTTTATTAAAAAGTTTTATATATTCGCTCCGTATTAGTAGGACATTATTACATATTATTTTCGGAAAGCAGAATACCACGTTTATAGATCGATAACTTAAACATACCGGAAGGTCCACATACATACATGTACATATGTATATGTGTGTTGCCAACATATGCATATATCTAATACATTTCTAACTTTCAAAAGAAGAAGTAAAACATTTTACATCTTCTTATTGTGGGGCATATGTTTGATTAGAGTTTGACGTATTCCAGGTCATGAGCTACATTCGTTTAGGTCTTGTAGTTACATCAACGGTCTCGTAAAGTTATTCGCCAGGTGTAGCAAACTGGTTATTGGTTCAAGTCGCGCGGATTCTTCACAACTGTCACTGATTTTCGTAATAATCTCTGATGGTAATGTGTAGTTATGGCTAAGACCTTGGCGTTATCGTAATTTATGCGGTGGTCTCTGGCTTGAAGTAAGTGTTCTTCTACTGCACATATCTCAGTATATTCACGTTGGCTATTCTGTCGATGTTCCTTAATTCTGTACTGGAGGCTCCGTTTTGTCTGCCCGATGTCAGTTTGATGGTAATTGCATACAATTTTAGTATATGTCTTTGGTGTGTAGCTTAGACAGCTGATCTTTCTTTGGCAGTAGTAACTGCTTTATCCTTTTGACACTATTAAACCATGTGGTAATATTCTTCTTTTCTAACGTTTTCTTTAATCTGTCAGCTATTCCAGCAATTGACGTCTAAATACTGAGGTGTCTAGGCTTAGCGAATTTGCCAAATGTCATTCACTACATTTCAATCCGAAGAAAACCGATTTGATTGTTTTTGGTCCGAAACAAAATAGATGCGGCAATAATCTCCATGCCAATATCAATATTTTTGTTGAGAGCGAAAGAATAGAAATCAAAGACAATGTTTTAAAAACCAAAAAATTACTGTGTGAAACCTTGGTTCTTGCGCAGATAGATTATTGCGATTCCTTGTATCAGGCACCTATATCGTACGAGCGCTCGAAAACTACAAAAAATGCAAAACTCATGCATACGATTGATATAAAGAATTAGACGACGCGATCAGTTGACACCTAGACTGTATGATTTGAGGTGGTTGAACATGAAAAACCGGCTTCTATTACACACTTAATATCTGGTTCAAGGGCACTCTTACTCCTCCAATTCATAGATTTGAAAATTTCAAAAACTGTTTTTCTTATATAATATCGTACATTTACAATAACGTACCACAAGAATCTAAAACTCTACAGTCTGCCGCCGCCTTCAGTCGTAAAATTTATCACTATTTATTCCTATAGCACAGGTGTAGTGTTGCTTTTGTTGGAACTTGGTATTCTATGTTGTATGTTCTTTTAATATGTATATGAATTTGGGATTTTGTTTCGGATTATGATCAGACGTAGATGAGATATATCGTGTGGCTTATGCTATTACTGTCGTTCGTTTTCACTAATATGTCAAGGAAAGGTAGGGTGCGATTATTCTCAATCTGGAAGTTGAAGTTAGTATTCGTGTGTAGTCTGTTAAAATGTTGTCCATACTCCATATAACGAAAGTATTATCTACATATATACCTATTCCAATATATTGGTTTTAGATTGCTAGATTCAATCGTTTCTTGCTCGAAAGCTTCCATGGAGAACGAGATTAACGATGACTAGATATAATGGTAACTCAATTACTGCACTACACTTCTGTTTTCATAAAAGTTCCAATTGCATAACAAGCATATTGAATTCAGGCAAAGTCTTGAAAGTTCTACTATATCTTTTTAGTTCATCTCATGGTAATTATTAACGTGTTTCATCTACTGGTATGTTCGTGAAGAGAGACGCTACGTCGAAGTTGACTAAAGTGACGCCATCAGATAGGTGAAAACATAGGTTTTCACCTATCTGATGGCGTCACGAGGTTGCATAGGGTTAGCATAGTTGAGCATAGGCTCAACTATGTTTAATTATGATTAACAACTTTATTTTTATTCTTGTCTATTCATGTTGTTTCAGCCATTTTGTTTGACCAATGTCAAATAAAATAATTGCAACTTCTTGTATGTTCAACTCTATCTTTCGAAGTAGTTGTTTCTTTTGTATTAGATTTGAAATCACTTTCGTATATAATATTTCGTGCATCACTATCACTACCAAAAGAATAACAGCCAGTAGAAATGGAATGAAATAACAGCAGCTATATTACATATTTACTGCATATTTCATAATATTCGCAGAAGGCCTTTCCAGTTATAACTGACATAAACGGACACGTAGGAGCATGTGTACTTAATGTCATCTATATAGCACCAATGAAACATTACTAATATATGTATACAACATATACTTCAAATAGCATAATAGCTGTATGATTAAATCTTTCAGCTGAAATATAGAATCTGTCACACAAGCGTTTACTTGAAGCAGGTTAATTCGAAATATAAAATGGGAAATACAAACAACAATTTTATAAACAATAATTTTTTTATTATACGGATGTAAAAGATGATTTGTTAGGGCAATAAAGTTGAATACAGTCTTTGGTTTTAGAGAAATAGAAATCAAAGTTGTAGGCAATCTTTAGCATTGGGGTTTTTAATATTTTTGGAATATATAAGTGTCCTACAACGTAGCGTAAAATGAAAATCAGTTTTTTGATAGGATAGCCTATACTTTATTTTATACACAAATTCCTTTGTTTTCGTTATCCAAGAAACATAACATAACATATGGATAAAAACAGGAACTTGCTACAGCATTAATTTTAAATACGCACTGTTATGTTCTGGTAGAGTGGGAATGGAGAGAATTTATTTTTGGTCTGCTAATAATAAATAACAAAGTGGCATCTAGTATGTCAATTATTAATTTCAACGAAACCGATATTTGCTTTCATTTCATTACTCTGTAAAAGTATCTAGTCCAATATAAAAAAATCATTCTTTAGTTTTCAACAATGTATTTGTTGTTAAAACACACCCTCACTGAGACGTGTGGAAAACAGCGAGTGCTAAAAAAACGTTAATTTAGGACAGAGTAAATTTAGATCGTTACGTTCGGAAAGGAAATTAAGGAAAAGGAAGAATAGAATTGCCCAAGGAACAAGAAAGAGAGGAAATAAACGTAGAAACTCAGTCATCGGCCTCTCTAGGGGATCAGTAAGTTGCAAAAGTGGAATTGATACCGCTATATAAGTTAATAGCCGGAGACAAGATGCCCCTGATTAGGAGTTGTTCCGGGTGAGGGCGCTTCCGATCCCATGGTGGAAATATGCATTTGGATCATTGCATATTTTAATCCAGAGATCTTAAATTTCTGGTAATAGCCGCCCGAAACTACTTTTACAGTATTTTAACTTCTCCTAATTTGTCGGTCTAATAGACTTACAACATTTCCGCTTTTTGTACAGAGAAGTTAGATTTGAAGGATATTCGTATAACATATTGAATTATGAGTAGGCAATTATTTCAGATAGGGGACGGTAGAACTTGCTATAAACCTCGTTTTCGGAACTGATTTGTTTCATAAGTAACAACAGAGTGAAATTATCTCTAACATGTGTGAGTGTAAATAATTAAATAAATTGTTACGCAAATTAAAGAATAATAACTGCTCTTTTTGTGATTGACGCAAGTATAAGCTGTATTGCTTTTGTCAAAACTAACACTATGACATGTTCTGTATGATTTTTGGTATATGTAAAATTGTTAATCATATTTCAATAGCTAATGGTAGCTTTAAACTCTAGCGATCCTCGAAACCATCCCCAACTAAGTTCGAACCATGTTATCTGCGCTACAAAAAATTGATTAAGCATCCAGTACAAATTGCGTGTTCCAAACACACATAATTTTGTTGCATAATCTATTTCAAAAACTTTATGACATACTTTATGACATACTGTGTAGGAATTTAGTGAAACATTATACGAAGGATACAACATTTTAGAAAACATGTGAGAATTAGCTGTTGTCAGTATTTTGTTAAGAGTAAACACTCGCTACAATTGGTGCATCATTACTTTAGGAAACCTTATTTAAATAATTTAAAAGGAAAGTGATTATAGTCAAAATTCATACAGCAATAGCTCTAAGTTTGGCTTGTATTAATAACCTTAAACTCAATCTGTAAAACTAACTCCGTCATATGAACTAATTTTGTAACCTTATGTTAATGGTGGCTCTAGAATATAGCAGATTCCAGTTTATTATTAAACGAGGTACCTATACCTTTTTCTAATGAAGCATTTATATATTTATAATACGCAGTTAGCAAAAAAACTTTTTTCATAACGAGCATACACTGGAGAAGCAAAGTATAAGAACGAGATTCATATATATATATTGATGGAGCTACTGAAGTATCTAACATACACTTGAATTTAAAAATAATAAAACCCAACTTCACTTGAACGTATTCTTTAATTGTATAAAGTCAGTCATGCTGAAGCTGTTACGCAGTATATAACGAAATTGCCATACAATTAAAGAATACATTCAAGAGAAGTTGGGTTTTATTAATTTTATATTCAACTGTAAACGAGATTCATATTTGATGTACATTTTTGAAATAATTTAGTACCAGTGTATTCTAAAAATTAGGAAAGTAGACAGCGGTATTGAATTGCACACAAATTTACAATGTTATACTAAATTCAGCGACGTAATTTTCTTGTTCATTTACGCCCTTAGCTGGTGAACGATGTACAGTCTTGACGCGATAATCCGAATCTTGCTTTTCCGGATTCCTCGGTTTTCTGCACCTATTTTTTTGTTTATTGTGTATTCTGCAATCCGGATTTTTGCTGTTTGGGAAATCCGGATTCGATAATATTCCAATTACGTACGAGAAATTATGTAATTAAGTTTTTCTCAAACAAGTTTCAATATCATAGTTGCATTCATTTATTCTTCTATAAACCAACACCTAAAGTTGCAATGGTCCAACACGAAAACATATAACTTTAACAACTAAACAAAAGTATGATATATGTACTTGAAAAACTTAAAAGAGGACATTTGGGAAAAGATTTAGCAAAGGAATATAATGTTGGAACGTCAACAATTTCAGATGTTAAATGAAATTCCGAAAAAATAAAAAGATGTGTATAAATCAATTTTGAAATTATCTTTATCATTAATTTCTTTCCGTTTTATTGTTAGCTATGTTAAACGCAAAGGCAAAGGCATTCGGTTATAACTTAAGAGATTCTGATGGAAAAAGGAAAACACTTGTATGTTAAACACTATGATAATGATAAGTTTGTTGCAAGTAGAGGATGGTTAACAAATTAAAAAAAAAGAGTTGGTATACGGTCTCTGAAAGTTAGTGGTAAAAAGTTAAGCAATGATCAAGAATCAGTTGCGCCAGAACATGCCCGTTCATGCTCGGAAAAAATCTGCACCAGGCCGTGAAATTTCTAATGAGAAAATAACTTTTCTAGTGTGCTCCAATGCAGATGGCAGACATAAACTAAACTTATTAGTTATTGGAAAGGCTCAAAAGCCTAGATGTTTTAAGAATGTGCAGATATTGATAAATGGCCGACCGTGTGTAGACGTACGATTTGTCTCTCCGTGTTTATACGCTAAAATATTAGTTGTTTCTGTTGCATTATTGTAAAAAAATAGATAAAAGTGAAATTAATCGTGTTAGCTGTTGTTGCTGTGATCGTCAAGATGGCTGGTACGCGATCTGAGAAGAATTTAATTAAAGAATGTATAACTGAAGTACTCAGTGACGATAAATTTATCTCCAAATTCACTTCGACCGTACTAAAAAAAGTTGAATCGTTCTTCATGAAAAAATTTGAATCCTTCGAGAAAGAAAACACCGATTTAAAAAACGCCAACAAACAAATAGCAGCTGATCTGGAGAATAAAGTTGCTGTTTTCAACGGCCGTATTCACGATTTGGAAATAAAATGCGATAAATGGGAACAATATTCTAGAAGAAATAATCTTCGTATTAGTGGAGTCGAGAAACAAGGAGATGCTCTGGAATTTGTTCTTAATCTTTTTAAAAAGCTAAAGCTGGATGTGCCGATTCATAGTGTCGATCGCTGTCATCATGTTGGACCTATTAGAGGTAATAAGCAAGATATATTAGTAAAATTCTTCGGACACAAGTGGGTCTATGAAGTGCTACAATTCCGTCGGCGCTTGAAAGGTACGAGAATCTTTATTGCTGAAGATTTAACAAAGACTGGCTATACATTATATAAATCGGTTTGTTCTAAATTTAGTAAGAAGAGTACTTGGATTTATAATGGTATTATTTATTGTAATATTGATGGTACTAAAAAATCATTTAAATCTGCAGCTGATCTTGATGAATATTAATTATACCTATAATAGATTCTTTTGTATTTGTTTTAATAATGCTGTATAGTTTTGTTTTCTTTATTGGAGTTTTCTTTTATTCAATATATTTCTAGTTAGTGGTGGAGGGACAGATCCTGAGTCAATACAATATTTTGCTAGTATAAGTGCATACATATTTAGAGGTACATACATATAGTAACTTACACATAATAATACATATATAGTGTATATAGTATTTTACACTTACGATCTTTATATGTCTGGTATGGTCCGGATTGCTCATCTGAACATTAGATCATTAGTGAATAAATATGCTGAACTTTGTACATTATTGAATGACTGCTCACCTCATGTTTTGGCTTTAAGTGAAACATGGCTCCATGAGAACCTTTGTAGTTCTAAATTTAATATTGATAAATACGTTCTTATAAGAAAGGATCGTAATTCTCGCGGCGGTGGCGTGGCTTTTTATATTCGAGATACCATAACATTCAAGGTTGTGTCTATTCCGGTGTGCCTACATTTTGAACAATTATGGATAGAACTTAACCTTCAAAAGAAAAGTTATCTTATAGGAATTTTTTATCGACCGCCTAATACTGATCTAAGGTTATTTCTCTCTGCATTTAATGAAATACTTGCTGATATTTGTTTGCTACATGATGAAGTAGTTTTTTTGGGTGATTGTAATTTAAATTTGTTAAATGACAACTTTTATGTATCAAGTTTTTACTCGATACTGCAACCGTATGGTTTACGTCAAATAATGAACAGGCCACCACGCGTAACTCATGATTCTTCTACGCTGATCGATGTAATAATTACTTCCGAGGTTGTACAGGCGCGAGATATTAACATTGTTGATGTTCACAATTTATCTGATCACTGTTTGGTGATGTTTGATTTTGACATTCGTGGTTTGGCACCTATGCCTGGGGCCTTGCGTACTTATCGCTCATTTCGATACTTTGACAGAGATGTGTTTACTACTGAGTTGAAACTTATTCCTTGGAATTGTATTGTTGATATGAATAGTATAGATGAAATGGTTAATTTTTTGTCCACTAACTTAAATTTGCTTTTTGAATTGCATGCTCCATATAAAACCGTCAGCTCTACTAAACATTTTAATCCGTGGATTACAGAAAACATAAAATTATTAATGTCACTGCGTGATAGGGCCTTGCACAGGTTTAAGCTCACAAATTTACCTAGTCATTGGGATTATTACAAACAATTAAGAAATTATACTACTACTGCAATCAAGGCTGAAAAGAAAGCATATCTGAGTCATCGCTTACGTGTTTCCAATCGGAATAGCTTGTGGAACGATTTGAAAGATTTAAATATTTATAAAAGAAAGGAGCTCGGCATACCTGTGGGTCGCCGTGACGCGAAGGTTTTGAGTACTTATTTTAACAGGATTTCTGGTCGGGATTGCAGCGTCGATGATGCTGTTCTTGGTTTTTATGCCCTACATAGGAGACCGGGTGTGGGATCCTTTAAGTTTTTGCACATAAATGAGGATGAGGTGGGAAAATATATAGATAAGGTCACTTCGCGCTCGTGTGGTATGGATAATATAAGTATTAGAATGCTGTCTTACTGTTGTCCCTTTCTGATTCCTTATATTACATATATTTTTAATTTTTGTATTTCTAACAGTGTTTTTCCTGAAGCGTGGAAGTTGGCAAGAGTTGTCCCAATCCCGAAGAATTCTGAACCACTAGACTGTACTGACTTGCGACCAATTAGTATTCTACCTGTGCTGTCGGGGGGTGCTGGAGAGGGCACTGGCGGATCAGCTACGTGAGCATCTCGACAACTACCATATACTTCCTTCAACACAATCTGGCTTTAGGTCAGGCTATAGTTGTGCGACTGCATTGGCTTCGATTATTGATGATATTTTAACGGCGACCGACTGTGGAAAACTCACAGTTCTGGTTTTACTTGACTTCTCTAAGGCCTTCGACACTATCAGCCATAGCCTCCTGTTAGCAATATTACATTATATAGGTCTGGATGGTTCTGCTGTAAACTTTTTCTATAATTATTTACATAATAGAACGCAGAGTGTTGTAGTTGACAATGATGCTTCTGATCCCACTGTTCTAAGATCTGGTGTTCCTCAGGGCTCTACGTTGGGGCCTCTTTTATTCACAATTTATACATCTCAAATGTTGTATTTTAAAAATTTTACTGCCACTTTTCATCTATATGCTGACGATACTCAGCTATATTATTCTTTTTGTCCAAAGGATTTGGACAGAGCTGTTGCATTAATAAATAATGATTTGCAAAGTTTTTATGATATTTCTAAAAAGCATGGTCTTCTTCTTAATGAAGAAAAGTCTTGCTTCATAGTTTTCGGGGGCACTAGAAATAAACAGAATCTAAGTGCAAGGATTACCTTACAAATTAATAATTCAGCTCTAGAAAGGCGCGTATGCCTTAGGGACCTTGGTCTAATCATTGATGAAGGGTTGCGATTTTGCCAAAATACGAACAATAATTAGCCTATTTAAATTTAAGAATGCTTTTCCCGCATCGGCATATTCTTGAGTTAGGTGTTAAAAAAAAGTTGTGCGATATGTTGGTTTTATCTCACTTTAGTTACTGTGACCTTGTATATGGCTCTTGTTTGGACAGCATCGATGTCAAACGAATTCAAGTGACTCAAAATTCATGTATGCGCTACATTTTTGGCATAAAAAGACGGAACAGAATCTCTCACAAGCTTACTGAGCTTGGATGGCTAAACATGGCTGGGCGTAGAAAATTCCATTTTGCTTGTTTTGCTTTTAGATTAATAAATTGTAATACTCCATCATATTTATTGAATAAGATTAGGTACAGGACGGATATTCATAATATAAATATCCGTAGAAAAGATTTAATTGACATTCCACGCCATCGCACGCAACAATTTAAAAGGAGCTTCAGTTATTGCATAGCACATATTATTAATAATTTACCTGTTTCACTGAACTGCCAATCATATGGTGTTTTTAAACGAAGATTAACGGAGACTCTTCTGAGTGAGCAATCTAAACCTAATTAACTTTACCTTGTGTTGTTCAATATGTCACACATTCAATGAGTAGTGTATTCTACTTGCAATCGGCTTAAGTTATGTAGATATATACATTTTCCTTTTAATTTGTGGCTCACCCGTAAAACCAGGACGCTTGTTGCAAACTGAGGGTGTTGCCTTTTGCTCATACTTCATTATAGTATTATATCTTTTTGGTATTTATGTCTACTACATGTTAATTTCATTATGGGCAATAAACGTATTATTATTATTATTATTATTATTTCCGTTGAATATAGATCAACTAAAAAGGCATGGATGACATCTGCATTATTTAAGCAATAGTTTCATGAATTTTTTGTAAAGCAGGTACAAACATTTTCGAATGAAAATAACCTGACTGGGATTGCTTTATTACTTGTCGATAACGCCCCCTCTCATGCTCATGAAGACGAATTGATCAGTGAAGATGGAAAAATAGTAACAATGTTTTTACCTCCAAATTGCACTGCGATATTGCAGCCAATGGACCAGAACACTAATCGTTTGATAAAGCTACATTATCGTGAGGGTCTATTGGCTGCTATCTTGTCTTCAGCGGAGCGAGAGATTAGTAAATGCATAAAGTCCATAACTATTAAAATTGCTACGTTTCTTTTAAGTAGTGCTTGAGAAAAATTATCTCTAGACATCCTGTTAAAACCAAATGATAATGAATCGTCTAGTTGAGAGTATGACGAAAACGATTTAATTCCATTAAGTTCCTTAAAAAAGAATATGCAATGTAATCAAAACACAGATGCACGTTCAGTAGGTGATGTCAATGATATTGTTATCATGCTTAATAACATAGAAGCAGTAGGAATTCCATTTACAGATTTAGAGGTTCATGAGTGGATTGATGCCGATAATGAGTTTCTGAACACTTCAGTAAGTGACGATTCAGATGAATATGGAAATGAGTGTAGACAAAAAATTTTTGTGAAATATAAAGATGCTATAAATAGTTTCAATATTTGACTACAGTGGGCAGAAGAAAATGATGGAGATTTGGTAGGATTGATTACTTTGAGAAGGTTACGAGAAGATGCTGTAATGAACAATCAAAAAACTTTACATCAGGAAAAGATTACATCCTTTTTACGGCGAATAACAATTACATAATTTAATAACAGACATAAGATAATAATCATTTTGTGTATACTTTAGAGTTTAAGCTTTGTTTATTTTGTCAAAGTTTTGTAATATGTAGATAATAATAATAAATATTTTGTAGTACCTGCTTTGCGCATTTTAGTCATTAAAATATGTATGTACATATATGCATGTATACATACGTATGTACATATGTAATACATACATATTGTTAGAGCATGCTTTGGTAATCCTGATTTTCTAGTAATCCGGATCGTCCTGGTTTTTATTATTCTGGATTATCGCGTCACCACTGTATATCGTTTATTAAAAAAATCATTTTCATGTGTGATGATGATACAGCACACCGCTAAGAAAATTGCCCGTATGGAGTGATTTTAGAAATGGTTAATAAATTTAAAGACTACGCCCTTTCTGAAGGATTTGGTTATCAAACATCTAAAGCCACAAAGTATTCCAATAATCCCCAAAAGGCGCACGATAAACGTATATAGTACACATAATGTGCAGATGGGATACTGGCAGTAAAAGTGTAGTGCCCCGTCAAAGTTTATCGTAAATGACCTTTCAGTTGTCAATACTCTGTAGTAGATATTACGTTTCCTAAGGACACAAATTGGCGACATAAATTTCTAGAACGGAGTGGAAATAGGATGGCATTCTTTCATATGTAGAGCAAATATTACACTGGACTATATTTTGACTGCGATATCTAATATTAAAACCTTACAACGAAAATAATTAAGGACTTGTTCCGTGCTATTAAATTGGTACATGAAATGTCAACAAAAAAGTAGAATTGTTAATAATGTGTTAATAAGGTATATGAAAATTAAATTATGTGTCAATAATTTTGATTTTGACGGTCTTCATTAACGATTCTTCGTTAACTAAAAATTTGTAAGGCATTTTGGGATGTGGCACCCCATCCCCTATTTTCTCTGTTAGTTCTTTGAGTTATTTTGCTATAAATCACACATAAAGTGCGCTCAGTTAAGAATAAAACCTGTACCAAATTTGTAATAGATATCTCGCAAGGCGCTGCAGATGTTTAATAAATAGACTTTTTAAAAAGGCAACTTGGACGCCATGTAGGTATGTATATATATTGAAACCAAAGCAGCCAAATAGAAAGTGGTGAAAGGAAAGTATTTTAGCCCAAAGTATATGCGGTTATCTAATTGACTTACTTTTTTGCAAGACCTTGGAGAACGGCATATAATTAATTGAAAATATTGAAATACCCGAGATTTATTATTAATTATATTATTAATCAATATCCAATTCTTAACGCAATTTATCGCAAGAGCGGCAAATTTTGGCAAAACTTGTAAACAGCAATGATTTGCGGGACGAAATTTCAAAAGTAATAAACTTTTATAAAGTTAAAGTCCAAAGCTAAGTTACAAAATTGATCGAAAAACATAGAAACCAAAAAAAAAAGCTGAAACATTTATAAAATGTAGCAAACTACCAGAAATCCCAAACTAATTTTCGAAAAAATGATTATTGGTATAATAAAACTAGTAGACTAAGAAGACTAATAAACCATTAAAAAGTAAGAGCTTCGATTTTTGAAAAAGGCGATGTTTGTAGATAAATGTATAGTTCATGTTAGTCCCAAGTGATAGAAGACGAGGAAATTTGCATGGAAAGGTCAATACAGCATTTACTTTTAAAACATGAGTTGTATTCTAAAACGTTGTACCCAAAATGTGATTTTTTAATATCAAGGACTACCTACTTTGTATGCAAGGAATTTAATAACAACTTACGTAATGGTGCGTTTACACTATTCAAGTGAATTGATCCCTCCATTGGAGGGGTTTAGATATCAATTCGCTTGAATTCAACTGACTTGATAAATTCACTTGAATAGTGTAAACGCACCATAAAAGGGAATATAAACTGAATGAAATTGTAGAATTAATTACACAGTAAAATAATAAAAAACATTTTAATCAAATGACAGAACTCTATTGATTGTATTTGCATTTTATAGGGCATTCCAGTAACGTGTAGATGCATAAACAAGCAGAGACGCTATAATCACTGAATTTACGGCATTTCTGTTCTCATTACACTTTTCTTGCGTTTTATTGTTTATAACTTACTTTGCAATTGACTAAATTAGGAGTTGATAGCCGCAGTGGTTAGGCGGCTGACTACCGTTGTGACGGAACGATAAGAGCCGGCTTTCGATTCTCCTGAGAAATGGTGACATTTTTCTCTGAGAATTGAAATCCGCAGCGATTTACCATTCATTGTTGAGAGCAAGTGATTAATAGCGCGGCATTATAAAAGGCGATATGATGCTGTCACAAAGCTATTTGAACACAATTTCAGCGATACAGCTTACGGAGCCACTGCAACTAAACATCCATCACATATAAAAAATCAAAGATTTTAAATAATATGCCCATGAAATTTTCAAGTTGCCAATATTATAAACAGATGTCACATAGAATAATTACGTACACTGTTTATGTAGTCACTGTATTAAGAAAAATGATGACATTAATTAATAGAACATTGTTTTAAAGTTAAGCTGTTAAGTTAACACGGAATCACAATAATAATTAATATACTATAGGAGTCGATATATATAAACGTTTGACATTCAAGTAGATCGACATTTTCTGAATAGGAAATAATAGGCTTGTGGTTAGGTTACGAAAAAAGACCCAGTAAATAAATACAAATATCCTAATTATTATAAGGAGCTTATAGCATTACTGAAGGCATAGGCTTATCCGATTAGAAAGTTTATGACGTTATCTAAACTGCTACAAAATACAGTTTACAATTTAAGATAAATAGAAAGGTTTTCTGATCATATTTTAGAAGTTATAAATAGAAAGAGGGTGCTACTAAACGATGAATGTTGTCGTAATAAGAACACAAGACCGTAGGTTTAATAGTTGTTTTAAATTTGGCCTTTTAAAAATCTTCACCACAAGAAAAGAGAGAACTAACACTAATGGATATTCGAGTATGCTGATTTTAATTCAAGATTGCTATATATTTATAATATTAATTTTACACATTTACTTCGTTAAATTTTAAAATCGTTAAAGTAATGCAATGGGGTGAAAATACAAAAGAAATGTAATAAGAGAACACCTCGAAATGTGTACAATCAAATTTAAAATGAGTCGTTGCTCTAGACATTTCAAATCCCCATACATTTAATTCCCAGTACAATCCGCCAAATGCAGTTTAAGCATAAAAGTAAAACCATCGCACCAGTGAAGATACGAGCAACTCCGTATTCCGAGGAGAATTACCTCACTTTGTGCTCACGGAAGGCGTTGAAGTACGGAATTTTGTTTGATCCATCCTCGAAAACGTAATTTTATATTAATACAATGTTAGAGATCTCTCCATGTCATCAAACCATTTAGAATTTCTATTAAAAGCTGATCTGTAGATATATCTTATTTAGGAAAAAAGTATGCAATCAAGGACTTATTCCAACTATTTTTCACTGAATATAAAAAATTAAGAAGGTATTAATTATGGCTTCAACTAGGACTTGGAAGATATCTCGATAATATATTCGATGTTAAATCGCCAAACATATTTCCAATCAATACTGACATGTTCGTTGAATCAGAATGTAAACTAAGGTTCTGGCGACCAATTTTTGCTTGATTATAAGTTTCGTCTTGAACTAATTTTATAAATGCATTGAAGTTAATAACAATAGTAATAATAATTACTCATTCTTAAGTGTAAAATTTTCGAACGCAGAACAGTCCTATAGCAGTTGCTATAGCAGCGGCCGTAAAAGTAAATAAACATTAAACATATTAACGCATGCTTAATCATTTATATCAGTAAAACAGAATAGTTTATATTTTTTTATCAACGTTTTAGGGTACACATATATAAAAGAATTAAATAATTTTTACGTTCTACAGTAAATATCAGTGTTTTCCAAAAATAACTTAACTAGATCGATCAGTGTTAACACTTTTGACTTTTTATCCTTATAATCAACTGGTGTTTTCTTGGGGACCAACTTGAAACATTTCCTTACGTTAATCTCTTCCTTTATGTTATGCAAGCATCGAATACAATCTCCATAACTTTTAAGATCTCCTATTTCTTCATTAAATATGTCAGTAGTACGTTTTTGGACATAGTTTTGACAACTATTTGGCGGACTTATATCGTATTCGTCTTATTTCTATGGCAACGCACGTAAAGCAAGTAAAGACACTTTCTAATTTAGCACAAGCATTAAATTGTGTCCCAATTTAAATGAAATAGATTGAACGTTTTACACGATTGCTTAAAAAATGTTGTATATATCTTGTCCGCGAAAACCTTTAACATACTCGTGATTGTCCTGCCTCGGTCGCAAGCGGCCTCGACGACAATTTCTCTCTTCGTACGTTAAAGTGTGTTTTCGCGGCCTCGATATACAAATAACTATTAAGTAATCTAAATATGTTTTTTGTATTATAAGTTTGGTATGTTTTGTTTGTATTTTATTTCTGACATACAGAACGAAGATATATCATACTTGAAACATGGGCTGAAATGGAGTATCATCCTTTACAGATATTTCTTTTCAAGTCCTCGGGCAAACTGGAACTTATAGAAAAGAAAACGTTTATCTATGAAGTAGTTTAGATGTGTGTACTTTACGCGTTGTAGGTATAGATACTGCAAATAACTGTTATAACCAAGATGTATTCCGTATGTAATATCTCACGTCGCTCTAAGGTCGGATATATCTTGATTACTTGCGAGTGCGGGCCAAGAAATGCAGAGGGTGAACAGGGAACGTGATACGATCCAGCACATATTTCACCAAAGTAAAGATAAATCAATGGACTTGCCCTTGTCACATTCTCCGATATGCCGTGGTTATTATTATTTGTGATCTATTATGAGGAATCGAATTGTCAATGATATATTGTGAAGAATATGTCATAGAAACTATACAACTGTATTCCTTGATATATATGTATGTATGATATACATACATATATCAGAAGTGTAACTCAATTGAAGAGTCTGTTACAGATGCATACAACCTGAAAGAAAACGATAGTTTTCTTCAAAATGTTAAATGAAATATAACGTTTGGTGAGAAAATAAGGTGGATTAATGCACAGAAGGAGAAGTAGCTGTATCAACTCAAGATTGATTTCAATTTAAAAGTTTTAATGTTCGTAATACAGTTCAAATCAATGGTTGCATTTTTCTCTTACTGAGATTTTGAAGCTCGCTCCGATGGTTAAATTGGTGAATATATAACTTTTTACTATGCAATCTCTTATAAATTATCTTTCAGGAAAGTATTTTCAGTAGTTTCAGTAGTTATTTATCTCCACCAGATAATTATAGATGTTAATTTCAACTTTACAGTCCTTTATAACTAGCAAAAAAATTAAATACAAATAAATTGGAAAATTGATTTGAAATTTGGAAAATGAAATAATTAGAAGGAAATTTTAACAATTATTAAAATTGAATTCTCAACGTAGTATGAATAATTAAAACATGCAGTCGCTCGTGGTAAACTACATTGTATGTTACCCATTCAGTACAGGATCAGATACGATTCTTGACAGAAATGTAAGTATTTCTCTATATTCGCAAGGTTTATTTAAATTTCCGAAAAACAGATTTGGTCAATCAATTCAGTTAAGATCAGCGCCAAATAATTGTAGCTACAAATGAGTGAACTATGAATTTTATCAAACCAAATAAAAATAAAACTAACAAAAAGAACGAAATTTGATTGGGTGAATATTATTAACCACCAGATAATTTTTGGAACTATCAGTGCTCAAAAAATCATTTCAAAAATTTTGAATAGTCGACAGTAGAATGAGACAAAGAATTCTGAAATAGCATAATATATCCGGGTTCTATTTAAAATAAAGTTGTATATTGTATCGCCGAAAATGAACATCCTGTGTATAATTGATATATTTTACACTGTGAATATAATTGGTTAACAAGTATAGATGTGGTTAACACACTGTATACAGAATAACTCAGGATGATATGTCAATATTTTAGGTATGTAGGTATACTCAAAGAAAAAGAAATGGGACAATTTCAATACATATCGGTATTGTAATACCGACGACATAAGACGAATATGTAGTTGTTTGACCAAGAACATGAACTGAAAAATATACGAAAGAATGAGATAATAATGATCCAGTTGTTCCACAAAATAGCTGGATTGTTAGGAGAAAAATATATGGCAAAACATTGAAATCTGAAATGTTGATGATATGGGTAACATACCATTACTTCTTATTTTATTGTACTTGCACCTACATTTTAAGCTAACAATGAATGTATAGGCCCAGAATGCACCTTTCCAGTATTACACCAACTCAAACCGGTTTTTGGTATGCTTAAAAGATAGCCGCAATATATTGGATTGCCTACATACATATGTATATGTTCTACAGTTACTGAGGCACAGTACTCACTCATGCTTGAATATTTCGCTAGTTATTGCAAGAATTTAAGACTACCTATTTTAAATAACCATTGAAAATAACCTACAATTATATAATCCGTGTAAATAGAGAAGTTATAGAATGAAACGTAAATCATATGCAGATATAATTTTTGTTGTAGGCATTGATTTTGGCAATGTCTTTGAATAATGAATGCTATGTACGTAAGCTATTCAAGAAAGTATATATAACACAAGAGCGTCGTGAACGAATTATAAAAGACACAAAAGAAGAATGAAAAAGGTAATGGAACCGAGATCGTAATAGCTTTAAAGCCACAGTTCTGAAATGAGTTTAAGTTTGCAAATAAAACAGAATCGTGATCTCAGTCAGCATTAATAATGGAACCTCGAAGTCGTTCGAAAGGAAAATAAAACATTCTTAGTACATAAATTGATTATCTTAAATGCGGATATATTGATTTTGCTTTACACGACTTGCGCTATAAATTCGAATTATTGCATCGCTTATGAATTTCAAGATTCGCTCATATCTTCAGCTAATATGAATATGGATTTCCAGATAGTTTCAACTTTGTAACACATTCACAGAAAATGAATAGTATAGCTTATTTTAGTTCCAGAGTATGGAATGATACGATTCTTGAAGATACGAAACTTCTTCATTACACACATATCTTTCGATTATACACATAACTAGGTCTATGTATGTGGGGCCATGCGTTTTCCGTCATAGGTCAAAAGGACTTTTCAGATTCTTATTTAATCTATATATGTATATCTTTGCTCTTAACATGTAGCAAATTGGCTATCGGCTAACAGTCATTGCGTTACCGACACCATAGAAGTCGATTTTTCAGAAGTTCATTATATCAATGATAGGTATACACCTTTATAGAAGCAAAGGATCGTCAGAAAGACAAACGAGTAAGATAGCACTCCAGAAAAGAACAAAGTAGCATCGAAATTCCAAAGTAAACATACAACAACAAAACGTAATAGAAATACCTGATTCAAATGACTTGCAGCCGCACCCGTACAAAATTCAACTGACACAGGAGCTGAAGGTAAATGACCATAGACAACGACGTGTGGTCGCTGATTGGGCCCTGGAGCAGTTGGAAACTGCTGAAATCATCTTCGGCGATGAAGCCCATTTCCGGATAAATGGGCACGTCAACAAACAAAATTGTCGAAATTAGGACGATACCAATCCACGTGAGATTCAAGAGCGTCCAATGCATCCCCCAAAAGGCACTGTTTGGTGTGGATTTTGGGCTGGCAGGGTCATCGGTCCATACTTTTTTCAGAACGACGTTGGCCAGGCGATCACCATCATCGGCGAGCGTTATAGGGCAATGGTTACCAAATTCTCGGTCCTGGAGCAGTTGGAAATTGATCCTAAGTTTCATCAAACAATAATCTTCAGCAATGAGGCCCATTTCTGGATGAATGTCACAAACAAAATTGTCGAATTTACCAATCCACGTGAGATTCAAGAGCGTCCAATGAATCCCCAAAAAGTCACTGTTTAGTGTAGATTTTGGGCGGGCGGCGTCATCGGTCTATATTTCTTTCAGAACGATGTTGTCCAGGCCATCAGCGTCAACGGCGAACGCTATAGGGCGATGATTACAAACTTCCTTTGGCTTGAATGGGATGATATGGACACCAATGTGGTTTCAATAGGACGGTGCTACGTGTCACACAGCTTATGTAACATTGGATATTCTGAACGAGCGATTTGAGGGGAGGGTCATCTCACGACAAGGTAATGTGAACTGGCCACCGCGAGATCGTGCGATTTGACCCCGTTAGACTATTTTTTGTGGGGTTTTCTTAAGCCGCAGATCTATGCGAATAATCCACAAACCACAGCGACGCTCCACGCCAACATAACCCAAGCCATTGGTCAAATTCAGCCTGTTTTTTGCGAGTCATAGAAAATTGGACATCTCGGATGCGCGCCACTCAGCGAAGCCGCGGCGAAATTTAAACATAGGAAGCGCTTAATGAAAGAGCCCTTATAAGCAGACAGTTATTGGATAACTATCTGTAAGAACAATTCTAATGTTTAAATACAAGTGAAAGAAAGATATTTTACTGAAAGCCACAAAAATTGCACTGTTCCAATTGAAATTTTGAGGTTAGGTAAGATTACTAAAAATTTGCGCAAAAGAAATTTGTTTTGCTAAGCGCCGATAAAAGTATTTAGATTACAAATTGAATTGCTAGAAACCGCATCTTAATATCTCAAGTAACAAAAAAGTTACGGCAAATAAAAGAAATTAGGAGATTTCAGTTTTTCTTCACTATTAAACAAATGAAACATGAAAAATAAAATTTGAAAATGGATTCTTAGTGAGCTTTTGAATCTACACCTTTTTGCTAATTTAACCGCCTCTCTCTGTATTCAAATAAAATGTTGTCCCTACGAAATCCGGGCACCCTGTATAATTACGGCATAAATGAAATTGATAATTCCAGTAAAATAATTAAATTCCGAATGATATTCGGAAAAACTACAAATTTTTACATACGTGGGCAAAAGTCGTACAAACATTACTTATTCGATTCTCCCACTACCCTATTGCCTTAAGAGTTGTTCTGCATGCTATTCGGAGAGTACGAAAGAAAAGTGTTACCTTGAAGTCTCTAATTATTCACACAATTTCAGGAATAAAGTCGCCAGGTTTACCTTTAAATTGATACACGTTTAGTTTTTATTACGTTTGGAGAGATACTTATATAACCATAATGGAAAACAGTTTATAATTATATTACCATTATTTAGAACTTACACAGATACAAATTGTTCATTAGCAACTTAAGTAAAATATTGCATAATTCTGAAACCATGTAATTTAATTATACTCTGTACAAAGAAAATGGCTCGGAAACATCTGCAATTTTAAGCAGTTTAAGAAAATCTAGAGATTCATCAAATTAAATAAGCAGTTACTTCAATGTTACCTCTTAATGTGTGGTACCGCCATATATGAAAAAAAAATATTTTAACTAACTGGAAGGTATTTACGTTATAAACTATATTTCTCCAGCAATTTAGTATAACCTAAAAGGAATTTACATTTTTTTAATTTTAGATAAATATCTTTTATCTTTGTCGGTTTTCAAGTGAGGGTTGTAAAGTTATGTGAAATTTTAGTCATGCATGTACTGAGTGTAGAAATTCCCCTCGTCCCCAGGGCCCGTCAAATGAAAGCGGAAAATGTGAGGTAATTTATTGAGAAAAACGAATACAGCAAGAGTTTGATAATTTAACGCACACAGTTACCCGTCCATTTTTGTTTGTCAGAGATGTCATTCTAAGCGATTGTTGATTGTGGTCTAGAAATGCAATATTCTACCATAACTCTCAAGCTGAGAAGCGTAGCATTAAATTAATATTTATCTTGGATAGTTACCATATTAACCGGAGGTGGTGAGACTTAAAGTTAAACATTTTAATTCCAGTATCGTTTCCCTTTTATTCTTCTCGAACATTAATATCCTCGGATAAGTCGTTGTGGTATGTTTCTACATATATCAGTTTTAGAATCATCAACATCAAGGTGAAAATATTGCTTTACTACTGCAACAACTTTCTTGACTAACTTTTATGTTTATTCGGCGAGGAAGAGCTTAAATTTTTCATGTGTACGTTTAAGTGAAAGTCGGGCTGGACTTGATCTGGTAAATAGTTTGACTAGGCAACAACTGGAATCATTGTTCGTGCAGTTTTTTCCAGCATAATATGATAAGTGTGCGCCAGTGTTATAACGGAATATCAATTACTTTTCAGTTACCGGAATTTTTATTTTAATTAGGAAATGTATGTCCAATACATGGTTTACCACTTTTCCGATGCGTTTCCACATAATGGAAATGACTTTTCTCTCTGATGGAAAATTGTCTTGATGTCTCCATCAAGGCTGCTGTTTAAATTCTGTGCCAAATTAAATTGGTCACCACTGAGCATCGTCAAAATCTAATTCCTGTTTATTTAGCGCCTTTACAATAGTGAAACATTATCCAGTTCGTGCTGGTGAATGCTAGCAATTATTGTTTAAGGGAGTTTAAGGACGGGACAATACATGATAATTTTCCTTTAGAATAAATACAGTTCGCCCTTTGTGGGTATAATATTTTGTTATATATCTTGCAGAGTATCATGATGTTAAATACAAAATATTCAATCATGTGTGTTGACTGAACACATTACAAAATAAACAGATAATCTATTATTAATATAAACATTCTTTTCTAAAAGAATACGTACAACATACTACACAAAAACATAGTCAGTTTGAAGAATTTTTATGTAAAATTAACGTCTAATATATACAGTGACGTGCTTTAGTGCTGACTTACCCCTCGAGGGCCACTCGACTAGATATCGTCGTACATAAGGGTTATATTTATAAAGTTTTATGGCACTTTGAGTCAGTACTAAAGTACGTCACTGTACATTCGAAATTGAAATCATCTTGTTAAAGACTATGTATGTATATTTCAGGTCATACTCACATTATCAGCAGCCCATATTGATTGGACAAGCATATTATTAAATTATGGTGGCATTGAGCAACGTCAAAAGCACTTTAATAACGGCAGTAACCAACTTATGGGTTAATACAGTAGAACCCCTCTAATCCGACCTCAGATGGTCTGACTTTCCGTGTAATCCGACCGCAAGCGTGTCTCGACTTGTAGCGCTTCTTGCGCTGTTTTGCTTTCAGTCAGCTCGCCTCTGTTGTCGAATGCGTATGCAGGTTTTGTAAAATTGTGACTTATAGCATTAAATTGTTGTTGTATTACGTCGGGAGTAAAACCTAAACATGTTACTCTTTCATTATCTGACAAACTAAAAGTGCTAGACAAGGATGAATAGCTCAAAAAAGTTGTGAAGAAAATGCATGTCGGTCTCACAACAATAAAGAACTGGACAAAAAAGAGAAAAGGAATTGAAACACATTTGTTAAAGGTAGAGAATGAAAAAGATTTGAAATTTTCCAAAACACTAAGAAAACCAAAATTGGAACGTTTAGACAATGCGTATGGATGTAGTTTTGTCAAGAGAGTAGGAAAGGAACCCCGCTTTTTGGGCCTATTATTAAAGAAAAATTATTAATTCTGAACAAAAAGTTGGAAGGGGATAGCGGTTTGACAGCTAGTGAAGGATGGCTTCACAGATGGAAGGCTCGCAACGGCATTAGAAACTTACCAAATTAATCACTAAAACTATTAATTTTAACTACATACATGCTTTATTCAAACTAATTTTTGCTTTCAACTAACCTGTAAAAATATAGTGTTTCAATTTGAAAAAATGAATATTTTCGCATTTCAATTGTTTCAGAAACACACTGATTCCTAGAGCGCTCTGTGTAACGTATTTAACTCTACATCCGTTTATTGTCATCATAGAAGCTGCATCTAACGTTATGTTATGTTTCACAATGTTACATTTTTTCTTACCAAAATAATGTCATTTTTCTGAAGATAGCAAAATGTCAAAATTTTTCAACAAATGTAAATATCTTACAAACTATTGAAAATAACTGAATATTATCCTGTATAAAGTTGTCTTCAAATTTCACAAGCAATTCAAAAATGTGATAGGATGTTCTATTTAAAAATGTAAAGTTACTGATGGTTATGGGCAAACAAAACATCACGGTATATCACGGAATAATTATACGTTATAAACTTCATAAAACTAAACAACTTTTGTATTTAAATATTTGCTGTATCTTGCATAACACAGGAGATATGGAAGATTATCGCACTATTGTCACACCCTATACACAAAATATTTATACACAGGTAGGATTTTTTTTTCTTTTTGCTAGTATAGTAGAAATAATTATCCTTCAATTTTATTGTAGAATATGTACATATTTAACTAGACGAAAAACCTAAAGAGCTAACAGCTAACAACACTTTCCTGAATTTTTGCAAATTACATTAGATTTGTGATAAATTTTGTATGAGATGGATAATATTGCCACCAAACTGTAAACGAAAGTGAAATGGTTCGTGAGAGTATTCAAATTTTAATTTACTTGTGCAGATCAGCTACATACATACATCACACACAGAATAGAATTTTTTTCAATTAACTAAAAAGCATCAAATTAACTTAGAATTAGTTCTTCTAATTGAAAAATAGATATTATTATTATACGCGTTAAAAACGACAATGAGATAACAAAATTTGGTACGCGTCCCCATCAAAATTTTATGCGAAATGTATTTTAGAAAACAATTACTCGAAGCAGCTATAGAAGTTATTCATATCAGACAATATTACTACCTTTATTATAATCCACATTTAGTATAATACTACGTTTTTAGCTAGTAAAGCTGAAAACCATGTGCTCACAAAGTTAAATGAATTATAGACGATTATACAACGAATTGATATAGCTAAAGCTAAATACAAATTCTAGTAAAAGTGTACCAAAAATATATAGGCAAACAAAATACAGAAATACAACATACAGAAAACTTCTCTTACTTGAAACCTAGTAGTACCTAGTTGTACCGGGTGGCCAACTAAGAATGACGCTCGGCTAAATCTCACGAAGGGTTTACACTACAACTTCGGGAAAAAATATTGCTGACTAAAGTGATCCCGAGAAACATTTGGAAATTATTTAGGAATGTGAAGGATGACCGCTAGAAGGCGTAACTGATCACCAAAAATTTTAATTCTTATTTTACGCAAAATTTACCTTAACTTAAGGTCTATCATAAACAAATTGAAAATTTTGCCTATTTTACATTTTACAACTTTTTTGTATTTTGTCAAATATGGGGTGGAGAGGAGGGGAAACTTTGTAACAAAGGAACGCTTATAACTTCGGTTCTGTTGCACTGAATTTTGCAAACTTAGTCTCGTTGAAAACAGCATTAGTTCTCCAATCTAATGCTTTACAAATTGGAACTAATCTAATAAGTGGCTTGCATGCTAGAGGGCGCTGTTTAAATTTTTCTCGGGAATTTTGTTTTTTCTCGAAAATATTAAATGGAAACGTACATTTTTGACAACGAATTAAAAAAGTAGATTAAATTACTAATAAATCAGCGAAAACCAGGTATCGCTATCTCTTACCAATCCGAAGATATCTTCAGAAACGTGTGGATGGTAAAAATATCTTCTATAAATCTAAATTATTCGCCTTCCCATAAACGGAATTTAGCAAATTTGATCTTATTAGAAAGGATTTTCATTAGCGTATGTTTCGTGATTCAAACTAACTATTTAAAATTGTTTTTGTCCATTACCGCTAGAGGACGTTAAGGGAATTTAAATATGCGAATTTTATGATTTTTGAAAAGAACAGTGCGTGGAAGGTTATATTTATGCTCATACTATAAAATAATGAATTGATAGCTTAAGATTTTAATGAAAAGCACAATGGTATAATTCAAATAAACAATGCGAAAAAAACAACTAAAAGGGAAACAGCATATAATAAAAGTTAATACTAGCGGTGGCCTAAATCTTGAAGTTGCCTCCTATTACTTTCGATACAAACTTTCACTCTGCAACGAGTGAATAGAACTACAGTCTCTATTTCTGTCTTAGGAATACTTTGAACAATATTTCCTATTGCCACAACCAAGTTCTTACGAGCGGTAGATTTCGTTGCAAAAATAAGATATTTTTTCGCCCCCACAAATAAAAATCTAAACAAGTCAAATTTGGGATCCTGGGTGGCCATGGAAATAGACTGACGTGTTACACCCACCTATCAGGAGTCAGAAAATTGCAAATATTTTCGGAGAAATGCACACCATACTCATGATATGGAAAAGCATATTGTTGCGAATTGCTAATGACATGACTTCTATTCTGTTCTCTTTAACGCCTTCTAGCGGTGACAGAACAATATTAAACAATTTTAATCACCAGCAGTAGCTTTAGGAAAATTCATTCTATTTTTTTTGGCCGCAAAGCTTTCCACTGTTCTTTTCAAAAATCATAAAATTGACATATTTAAATTTCCTTAACGCCCTCTAGCGGTAATGGACAAATCAGTATTAAACAGGTTAAATCACGAAACATAGGCCAATGAAAATCCTTTCTAAAAAGTCCAAATTTGCTAAATTTCGTTCACGAGAAGCAGAATAGTTTAAATTTATAAAAGATATTTTTACCATCCACACGTTTCTGAAGATATCCTCGGATTGGTAAAAGATAGCGATATCCAGGTTTCGCCGATTTGTTGATAATTTAGCCTACTTTTTTAATTTGTTGTCAAAAATGTATGTTTCCACTTAATATTTTCGAGAAAAAACAAAATTCTCGAAAACATTTAAACAGTGCCCTCTATGCATGCACTTCACTTATTAGATTGGTTGCAATTTAAAAGCGTTAGATTGAAGGAGTAATGCTGTTTTCAACGAGACTAAGTTTGCAAAATTCGGTTCACCAGAGCCGAAGTTATAAGCGTTTCTTCAATACAAAGTTTCTCCTCCTCTCCTTCCCTTGTTTGATAAAATACAAAAAAGTTGTCCTATTTAAAATATGCAAAATTGTCAGTAGATTTCGATTTTCATATTTATGATAGACCGTACGTTGGTAAATTTTGCGTAAAATAAGAATTAAAATTTTTGGTGATCAGTTACGCCCTCTAGCGGTCATCCTACGCTTTTCTAAATAATTTCTTGATGTTTCACGGGGTTACTTTAGTTAGTAATATTTTTTCCCAAAGCTGTACCGTAAACCGTTCCTGAGATATGGCCAAGCGACATTCTTAGTTGGCCACCCGGTACATAGATCGTAGACATTTTTTGATACTTATTTGAGTTATTTTAACAAAATAAAATCCGTCTATCCGTTATGTATTTTTTTTTATGAACATATCCTGTCATTGGAATACACACATAATTACCGTACGGTATACTAAATACAAACATGAAATAAACAAGTTCGCTGTTTGTCATTTCTAAATGACCTCTACTTCTACACCTTTCTTTAACAATAATGTCGTTCATTGCATACATAATAAAACCATATCATCGTTTCCTGATGAACTTCATGTTGATACATCACCTCTAAAAGTGAAGTATTGAATACCAGGATATGGTAACAGCTATGACCTCTAACCTGGATTGTCGTCAGACAAGCTGTTTTTGGAAAGGATTAATGTGCCAAACAATAGCTGATATACCACAATACGATTTTATACATATAATGTACTGAAATTTGCATGTATAATTTACTTCTGCAGTAAAGCGTGGAGATTTTATTTCTAACAAATATGCTGTCATTTATCAAAATTAAGGATTAAGAATCCCTTGTAGGATCAATTTATTATACTTCAATCTATCCGAAAATCGTAAAAAAAATTTCAAATTTCAAATACTATTCGTGTGGCGTTTTCTGTTGAATATAATTAAGGAAATATGAAATATGAGTTTATTAAATAAACCTTATCAAAAATAAATACATACTAGGTGCTATAACTTCACCATTTCCATAGTTATGTAATTTTCTTTGTCATAGTACAAGAATTTCGGGTATGGACATACACCATTAAAGTGAATTCAGCTTGTCTCAGTGGTAACTGTTGCGAGTCATTGTAATTCAGTCTAACAACACCCACGGCCGTAACATTTGTAAGTGACGGATCTGCGGCGGGATTAAACACCAACAAGTGCAATATGGAACCACACACTCACCGGAGAAAGCGGCAGCGATGGTAGTTGAAGGCAACGCCAGCGGTTGCAACATCTGGCTCGACACGAAAGGACGAGGGAATGTTGAGGTTTCAGTCGTCCTCCATCCACACCGGGCCCGTTCTACTAGTAGCATAGCTTTGATATTAAATTTTTAATGAAATTTCCTCTTACCTTCGCCAACTTCCGCAGTTCTACTTCAACACCGTCGCACCGATCTACCTACTTTACAATTTTATTTATCTTCGGTAATTTAGGAACGTTTTACATTTTTTCTGTTCACGTAAAGCATGCCTTCTTTTATTAATATTTTATTATTGAAAATCAAGAGAACTAAGCTAGTCATTGCTGCAGAATGTACTAAGCAACGAGGTTAAGGTCGCCGCCGTACTTCATCTAATAATAATTCATTTACATACATATGCATTAAAATTAACGATTTTGATGTCGTACATATCAACAAGGTACTAGTTTCCGCGTAAATAGTTGTACTATGTGGGCTAACGAGTGCGCAAAATATGTGACAAAAGTTAATCATAAAAAATAACATTATTAAATTTTCAAAATTTGTTTACTTATTAAAAAGGATCCTTGGACCTGGTAGCCATATTGCGAAGTTCTTCACTGGATCTCTTGGTGCAGAAGTAGAACACTAAACACTTTAACCCACTGAACACCAAACAAGTTTTAACTAAAACACCGATGCGTTTCAACAGCAATGCTGTCATTATCAAGGCGATAATAAAACTGTCAGTTTTATTAAAAAGGGATGATTAACACAAATTTTCTGTTATTTCGTAAACCATATTTTTAAAATAGAATAAAATTTTAACTGATAGTATCTTCATAAAATACCTGAATTCATTTTTTGTTATTTAGAAATGCCAGAATTTTAAGTTTGAGGGTTTATAAAATACCTGCACATAATACGTATGATGGACAATATCGTCGTAGACTTATACGAAGCACTCCCGAGTTCATAAATATTTTAGAAAATTGATGTTTGTTACTCTATTTTCTTTGTGTATATAAGTAAAAAGTTATTGACTGTCTAGATTTAATTTGAGGTGCGTTAAAAAACAAATAAGATATTAGACCACCGTGTAACATATAATGCAAAATTTTATATAAAGCAATAATTTAATTAATTAATCAATTAATAGTTCTTCTATTGGATAAAGATATTAAATTGTAACAGGCCATTCTGCTGCTGTAGGACGAATTAAATTTGTGATCTAAAAATTCTAAGAATTTCTATTGCACAGACTCAATTCTATGAATAGGTATGACCGAGCCGTACATCAGAACACTGATCATAAGCGAGCTAAACAGTATCTTTAGACAGTTTATGCTGCTGAAAGGCCTGGTAATTCGACAGATGAAATGAAGCGTTTTAAAAGTGCGTTGAGAAATATAGTCTACATGTATATTACACTGTAACTTAGAATCAAAAAAAGAAATCCTCAAGTCCCTAGTATTATCAACACGATTGCGTATTACACCCTTTAGATTGTAATTATAATCAACAAAATAACGTTTTTTGTGAACCTAATAAACTTGCATTTATCCAAATTTAAGAATAAATAATTTTTACTACAGTATGTTGCAAAATCATTCACTTCGTATTACATCTGTTTACAATCGTGCACTTTTTTAAAGATCTTAAGATCGTCAGTATATAGGAAGAACTTACAAGTAGATAAAATATTAGAAACATTAATGTAAAGTAGAAACAAAGGGGTCCAAGATGAGATCTTTGTGGCCGTTAGTTACTGTGACGTTACTTGTATAAAATCGGATACAAATCCATTCAGTGCTACTGCCTGTGACCTGTGCGAATATACGACTCAATCAATCTGAGCAGATTACAATGAAAACCATAGTTTGTAAGTTTAGAAACTAGAATAGTGTGATCGACCTTTTCAAACGCTTTTTTAAAAACGGTCATAACAACATCGACCTGTCCACCCTAGTCGATTACAAATGATAAAAATTCAGGAATAATTACATTATTAAGAGTTTTGTATATACAAGAAGTAATAATTTTCTCAAAAATTTTAGCAACGACATTTATTTTTGAGATTGGCCTGTAGTCAGTTACTTGACTTGCAGGTCCCTCTTTTAATATCGAGGAGCGAGAAGTGCCCTTCTTTTAGAGATAAATTAATTATTAATAATAATGGATATGGATTTTACGCAAAATTTTAGGCTAACTTTCTTAAATAAACCTTATGTCTAAAATGCACCGTTTTTGAATAATTCCACTTTTTTCTTTTAATTCGACAAATCATTGCTGGGCGTTATTCGGCCTCTCTCAAACAACGTTTGACTTAAAGCCTTCAAAATTTTTATGATGAGTATTAAGGTCTAATTATAAATCGTTGTTGGAAAAAAGGTCGAATATCTTACGCAGGATGTTCAAAATACACTTACCAATGTAGACAACTTCATACCTTGGGAAGTCGCTTATTTCAAATGGAACTGGGCCAATAGTTGGGACTTTTTATTCCCTTTTGATCTGTATTTAAATTCCCTACACCTAACTCTTAAGGTTTTTATGTTATTTAGGATTTTTATAAAACAGACTGAGATTTGGAAAAAAACAAAGTTGCCATGATTCATAAAATGACATTTCCAATAAAACAAATACTCGAAAACTAATCTGTTAATTACCAAGAGTGTTATTGTTAATTTAATAGTTGTTCCTTTAATTTGCTTTTACTGTTTGATTACAATACACTTAGTAATAATAATAATAATACAAATAATAATAACCATAATGGATAATTACAATTACACAAACGAAGAAATTTTAAATTTGTTTCTTATTCGTGCTTTCGAACATGCAGAAACTTTAATGAAACTTACTCTCAGCTACCACCGATGACAGAAAAAAATTGGGAAGGTATTTGGCCAATTTTCTAACAACTGGTAGCGTTAAAATAAAGAAAGCTACATCTGCTCCGGTTACTGGGAATGAAGATAATGAAGTTTCGGTTTTGGCTTATTTTGAAGCGTTTCCACGAGCATCAACCAGAGTCGCTGAACACGATTTAGGCATGCCATGCTCTTCCATACACAGGATTATGAGAAACCATAAGCTACACAATTTCAGATTTGTGACTGTGCATGCACTACAACCTACAGACAGATTACTTAGAGTGCAGTCGTGTGAAATGCTTATGGTGGCCCAGAAAGAAGACGTAAATTTTTTACAAAAGATAATTTGGACAGACGAATCCAAATTTTCTCACGGTGTGTTCAACAGGAATAATTCCCATTTTTGGTCCCACGAAAATCCCCACGTAGTTAGGGAAAGAGGATTCCAAAATAAATTTAGTTTTAACGTTTTTTCTTGTTTGATGGGCAACAAATATTGTTTTTTTATTTCCGACAATTTAAATTCAGAAATATACATAGAAATTTTGCGGACGGTTGTAACGGAGTTCTTAGACAGCTTACCGCTAAATGTCTACAGAAATTGCTGGTATCAGCTTGATGGAGCTCCGACACATAGTTGTAATGGGGTAAGTCAGTGCATCACTGAACTTTTTGAAGATCGTGGTGGGCCTTGGGCGTAGCCACCGAGATCGCCTGATCTCACGCCAATGGACTTTTATCAGCGGGGAAAAATAAAAAGTGAAGTCTATTTCGACGCTGTTAATAGCAGGGCAGAGCTTGAAAATAGAGTTTGCATTTGCTTTGGCACTTTACAGGGAAACGAAATTCTACGCGCTACAACAGATGGTGTAATGAGTCGCTTAAACCGCTGCCTAGATCTAAATGGAGATCATATTGAACGATTCAACTAAGGTTTCTGTTTTCGTCTACTTGTAAATGGTATAGGTACCATGTTGTTTTTACCCATTTGTTTCTTCAGTATCGTATTTGCTATCTAATTTGACATTAAAAATAGTACTCCTCCTCATACCTGTTTTTATTATTTATGCCTACTTTAGTATCACTCGGAAAGTGTGTAAATCCATACGTGACAACTATTGATGAACAGCGTTAAATTAGCTTTAGTGAAATAAAATGTCATTTTATAATTCATGGCAACTTTCGTTTTTTTTTCTGTCTGTCTGTTTTATAAAAATCATAAATAACTCAAAAACCTTAAGAGTTAGGTATAGGGAATGTAAATACAGATGAAAAGGGAATAAAAGGTCCCAACTACTGGCCCAGTAAAATACTGGGTGTTTGAAATAAGCGACTTCCCAAGGTAGGAAGTTGTCTACATTCGCAAGTGTATTTTGAACATCCTGTGTAAGATATTAGACTTTTTTTCCAACAACGATTTACAATTAGACCTTAGTACTCATCATAAAAATTTTGAAGGCTCTAAGTCAAACGTTGTCTGAGAGAGGTCGAATGACGCCCGGCAATGATTGGTCGAACTAAAAAAAAAGTGGATTTATTCAAAGACGGTGCATATTAGCCATAAGGTGTATTTAAGAAAGTTAACCCAAAATTTTGCGAAAAATCCAAAAATCCACTAATATATGGGGTGTTCCATTTAAAATAACGAAGTTCCTATCGATTTCCGTTATAACCGGCAGTCGGCCATCTTTAAAATTATTTTATTTAAAAAGAGCATGTCCAGAAACCAAGGCAGCCAAATTTTTAGGGCTCTCTTCGGTGTACTTTAGGAAATATTCTAATAGACCACTCAACTTGGGACACCCCACCAGGTAAATAAATGCTTATTCCTTGACAAAGGTGTTCAAAACGTTCAAATGTACATAGACGTATGTGAAATTAACGATATGTGGTTAAAGCAACCTGGTTGCGTGAAGTTATCCACACTTTTCCAGCCACACTTCTATCGTAACGAAAGTTGGAATGAAGTAGTAATTCCAATATAACATATACGATGGTGGTTTTCTTATAAATTTTACAATACATGCTCTACAATCCACAATATATTAACCGAATTCTCTCTGGTGGAAGATATTTGATATATCTAACAACGAAATTTAATTGGCTCGTCGTTTGTGGCCTTCAGAATTAAGAAAAATCGAAAAACCGCGGATGGGATAATTAAAACGTCGTGATTCTCTTATTAATTCGAGTGCCTCGACACCGACCATAGGTCATATTTTGGCATGACGGTCTCGTACCATACCAACCATCAAATTCATTTGGCTGGCCGTTTACGACCTTCAAAAGTAATAAAAATCGAAAAACCGTGGCTGGGATAATTAAAACGTCGTAATTCTCTTATTAATTCGAGTGCCTCGACACCGACCATAGGTCATATTTTGGCATGATGGTCTCGTACCATACCAACCAGTAAATTCATTTGGCTGGCCGTTTACGACCTTCAAAAGTAATAAAAATCGAAAAACCGTGGCTGGGATAATTAAAACGTCGTGTTGCTCTTATTAATTCGAGTGCCTCGAGACCGACCATAGGTCATATTTTGGCATCATGGTCTTGTACCATACCAACCATCGAATTCATTTGGCTGGCCGTTTACGACCTTCAAAAGTAATAAAAATCGAAAAACTGTGGATGGGATTATTAAAACGTCGTGATTCTCTTATTAATTCGAGTGCCTCGACACCGACCATAGGTTATATTTTGGCATGATGGTCTCGTACCATACCAACCACCAAATTCATTTGGCTGGCCGTTTACGACCTTCAAAAGTAATAAAAATCGAAAAACCGTGGCTGGGATAATTAAAACGTTGTGAATGCACTTATTAATTCGAGTGCCTCGACACCGACCATAGGTCGTATTTTGGCATGATGGTCTCGTACCATACCAACCATCAAATTCATTCGGCTGGCCGTCTACGATCTTCAAAAGTAATAAAAATCGAAAAACCGTGGATGGGATAATTAAAACGTCGTGATGCTCTTATTAATTCGAGTGCCTCGACACCACCCATAGGTCATATTTTGACATCATGGTCTCGTACCATACTAACCATCGAATTCATTTAGCTGGCCGTTTACGACCTTCAAAAGTAATAAAAATCGAAAAACCGTGGCTGGGATAATTAAAACGTCGTAATTCTCTTATTAATTCGAGTGCCTCGACACCGACCATAGGTCATATTTTGGCATGATGGTCTCGTACCATACCAACCATCGAATTCATTTGGCTGGCCGTTTACGACCTTCAAAAGTAATAAAAATCGAAAAACCGTGGCTGGGATAATTAAAACGTCGTGTTGCTCTTGTTAATTCGAGTGCCTCGACACCGACCATAGGTCATATTTTGGCATGCTGGTCTCGTACCATACCAACCATCGAATTCATTTGGCTGGCCGTTTACGACCTTCAAAAGTAATAAAAATCGAAAAACCGTGGCTGGGATAATTAAAGCGTCGTGATGCTCTTATTAATTCGAGTGCCTCGACACCGACCATAGGTCATATTTTGGCATGCTGGTCTCGTACCATACCAACCATCGAATTCATTTGGCTGGCCGTTTACGACCTTCAAAAGTAATAAAAATCGAAAAACCGTGACTGGAATAATTAAAACGTCGTAATTCTCTTATTAATTCGAGTGCCTCGACACCGACCATAGGTTATATTTTGGCATGATGGTCTCGTACCATACCAACCAGTAAATTCATTTGGCTGGCCGTTTACGACCTTCAAAAGTAATAAAAATCGAAAAACCGTGGCTGGGATAATTAAAACGTCGTGATGCTCTTATTAATTCGAGTGCCTCGACACCGACCATAGCTCATATTTTGGCATCATGGTCTTGTACCATACCAACCATCGAATTCATTTGGCTGGCCGTTTACGACCTTCAAAGTAATAAAAATCGAAAAACTGTAGATGGGATTATTAAAACGTCGTGATTCTCTTATTAATTCGAGTGCCTCGACACCGACCATAGGTTATATTTTGGCATGATGGTCTCGTACCATACCAACCACCAAATTCATTTGGCTGGCCGTTTACGACCTTCAAAAGTAATAAAAATCGAAAAACCGTGGCTGGGATAATTAAAACGTTGTGATGCTCTTATTAATTCGAGTGCCTCGACACCGACCATAGGTCGTATTTTGGCATCATGGTCTCGTACCATACCAACCATCTAATTCATTTGGCTGGCCGTTTACGACCTTCAAAAGTAATAAAAATCGAAAAACCGTGGATGGGATAATTAAAACGTCGTGATGCTCTTATTAATTCGAGTGCCTCGACACCGACCATAGGTCATATTTTGGCATGATGGTCTCGTACCATACCAACCATCAAATTCATTTGGCTGGCCGTTTACGACCTTCAAAAGTAATAAAAATCGAAAAACCGTGGCTGGGATAATTAAAACGTCATGTTGCTCTTATTAATTCGAGTGCCTCGACACCGACCATAGGTTATGTATTATTACTTTAATAATTTTACTTCAGCAAATTCTTAAATTACTTATGTGTTTTTTCAACTACATCATAGTTTAAGTTTAGGTACTAGAGTCAGAGCAGCTGTGTGCTTCGCATACAGCTAATCTTGTACCTTTTGATGGCAGATTTAGTTTATATTCTTATTATTATTTATTTACTCTAACCGATACCTTTTCTATCTTTTTTCTTTGTAATTTGATTGAATGTGTATTTTTTCTTTTTTTTGTCATCAATAAACAGCTATTATTATTATTATTATCATCAATAAAAAATAACTTATTCGCTGAAATAATGACCTCTCATTATAATAATTGGTAATTGCCTCAGAGGAAAACTTTCAATAGTATTAATATTATTAATTACTGCAATTATTTTATATTTTACGATAATTGTAAGTCAGTCAAAATTATTTTTATATTTAGTTATAAGTACCTATATTGTCGTTCCACAATATTGTTATTGTTGACCGTTGTGATCGATAATGTATTGCATTAATTGTATTAATTGGAGAAGCACCTATTTGCAGGACGTAGAAACTTTGCTGGTGGAACGTACTCATAATTCTGCAGTGCCAAGTGTGATACTACAAATGTACTACATGCATGTCCCATACTGGCCGGGATATTACTCAGCTCCTTCTATTACCATTCATTTAAGATTAATGTTACTTGTCAATACTTATGTAGCATCTTGACCGAAATGGTCATCGTCTTGTTATAATCTTGACACCCCAATAGAAAAAACACATTCCTCACTGTCAAACAGTCAACCCCTCCAATCATATTGGTTATACTTCTAACACCCGATATTGTCATATCAGTTTTGATTTATGTAATTGCCTCTACTTTAGTCTGCCGCTGGATTTTTTCGTTTTATTCGTTTTACTCCAGCTGGGGAATGCAACTTTCTTGCTGATTGATGTATCGACGGATTTATACTGGAGGGTGTTTCACTCGATGAACTGGATAGAATGCGCATTTATTTTGGGGTTGCAATAACACAGAACTTGACTTTTACACGGTTGCAATAGCGAACTTCTTGCGGTTAAAATTTAATCAATAATGTACAGAAAGGAAAGAAGGAACAGGAACATACAGGGTTTGGTTTTTCTGTATTATATAGATATTTTGTTTACATGCATGAATCGTTCATTTAAGTAGTTGTTATTTATAACACTAGCTTACATCATTTCTTATGATCAGTAAGATGTCCATTTAAGCCATGGATTACCAGAACTAGTGAAAACTCGCATTTTTTTCTACGTAGCTACGTAGGTAATCTTGACAAGTAAGACGGCGGGCGAATCGGCTACATCTTCACCATTAAAAGAAAGTGGAATAATTCTTTGATTTTGCTAAATCATGTGACCAAAGAATATATTGTATTTACTAATATTAATCTAGTTAATACAAGTTAACTATTATGTAGTTATATACTAATAGAACATTTTATTTTCTTGAATACACAGCAACTGATATTTGTGTATTTCTATAATATTCTTTAAAAAGAATAGTGGGAGTGAGGAGAATTTAACTGCAATACATTGAGATCCAAATGATCCTGGGAAGATTTACATGTTAAGAAGTCGACAGTTCTTTCCTTTCAAATAAAGTCCATGCTAATCCCAACGAACTTTGCATGTTCAAACAAATCTCCAAGCAAACGTGATTTTGAAATTGTATTCTAAAATTCTGTGAATTAGGTATTGAGTAGTCGCATCAAATGTTTTGCAATATTTGAGAAATTCTTCAAACTCACTAGATTTTTAAATCTTCTCCTTGAAGGACTTCTACTGCTTCAAAATTCCATCTACTACATATATAAATTTAGGTTCATTGAAAATAATTTAAACCACTTTATCAAAGATAATAAAGAGTATCTGCAATATCACTATACTCAATGTTTCAGCAACTAATTTTATATTGATGATTTTATTTTTATATTAAATATGGCTTGAAGTAACAACATCTGCGAGTTTGCGAAATTTTTTGTTTCTACCTAATCTTTTCATATATTCATATTAAATTACTCCAAGTAGACCACCTAGCTGCTCTGAAATGTATTTCGATAGTTAGAGTTAGCGCTGGGCAATAGCGACATTCGTAGTGTAGGATGATATCGATACCAAAAGAGGTATCGATACTCAGGTGGTACTCAGTGATTTATCGGTTTCATGAGCTTGATCTAAGGCCCAAAACTTTTTATTATATAAAATGCTAATAAACTAGTCTTTAATATGGAAGAAATAACTCTTAAACAAGCATAGTTTACGTGCTTACTGGATACATATTTGTTATTATTGTAAAATATTGTGATTTCTTCGATGGCAATTTGAATTGGTACAGTCATATAGATAATGTTTATAGTAGGTACCAATTTAAGTAGATCTTACAAAAGAAGTATTCTGAGAGCATTTTTTTCCCATTTCTGATGTGTCAAACTTGAATTGATCCAATTATATTTATTGATATCTCCGCTGCGTTTTGAGATATTCTGTAAAAATTTAGTGTAGTGTACTCTTATCTAAGCACATCTTCTCGGTGATACTACCAAAAAACTTAAAGAGCCAATGGACTCAATTTTCATTTAGTGAAATTATTGGGTCTGGTTTACCGATTGAAAGTGTTTGTAATTTGTTGTTTAGAAATTGACTGCATCCCTCTTCTGCTTTAATATAAAAATTCCTATTCAAAGTACTTATACAAATGTACATAGTGCTATTATTTGTGCACACATCAAAACGACTTGCAAAGATACTTCATTAAGATGTCAAAAGATTATAAAAGTGTCATTGAAATTTGACAAGCCGTCCTTTATAGATTATCAAAAGATCAATAAAAGGACTGTAACTTTCTATACCTCGCAGACAAAACATTTTTTGGGAGAAATATTTAAAGATGGATTAATTAAGGCAAGGCAGTCTTTGATTATCCCTAACACTGCGGCCCATTATGTCTATTGCGTTATTCGTACCTAGATTTCATTTTACTCAAACAGGCTAGTTCCCTCGATCAGGTTTAAAAGTCTATTTGGTAAATCTTTCTCCAGTTGTAAAACAAATGCGGTTTTCATAGCTACCCTAGCTTAACTTAGTACTACGCATATAAAGATGATAAGAGAGGCTGTTTTCTCCTCCTCCTTACAGAATCTGCATACTGGTTCATCTTTATAGATCTTCCTCTTGTGCGGGTGGCCTCTTAGACAGCCATGTCCTGTTAATAGACCTGTTACTGCCTTGAGCTACATCCTGTTTAATGCAAGCAAGTCAGAAGTTAATCGTTGTGCGGTCGTTCCATCATCCGTTTGCTGTGCCTTTGTCAAGCTACATGGTGTCAATTTCGTTGATGATGTTTTATTATCCAGTCTACTCTTTGTAATACCTAAATTTCATTTGGGAACCCTCACTCGCTAGTTGGTCTGCAGTTTCATTGCCCGTTATACCCCTGTGTCCCGGCACCCACACCAAGCTAACCTCATTGTTTCTGGCCAGAACAGTTAGGTTTTGCGGACGTTTCCATACTAGTTTACAGGCTATATGATAAGATGCTAGAGCCTTTAAGTCTGCCTGACTGTCAGAGAGAATGCAGATTGCCTGCCCTCGTAGTTGGCGACGCATAGGTTTGTATAATATATATTTCTGTTTGAAATACGTTGGTGTATCGCCCAAGTGGTTCACATTCCTTGTAACCCTGGTTCTCCTCATAGACACCAACGCCGGCATTAGTACTCGCTCTTGACCCAACTGTGTACCAGTTTTGGTCGTGCGGTTTGTTCTCCCTTTACCATTTTTCCACTCATCCCAATGCAAGAAAACTTTGAAGGGTTTTTCGTAGGAAATCCTGGTGATTGCTATGTCGGTGCCGATATCAAAGGTTGGGTTTCTAACTGTTGTTTCTATTCTGGTGTGCCCTAATTCATTGCGGCTTCTCCAGTTGTTACTATTTCTTAGTCTGTACGCTCCCATCCTAGCCTCTGTCATGATAAAGATATCGACGGGAGACAGATTTAGCATGATCTCCATAGCAGCCGTTGGGATGCTTTTAATAGCTCCTGTTATACATAGGCATGCCAGTCTTGAATTCTCGAGATTAGCATGCTTCTGTTATAGCCATAAGTTATCATGGGTCTTACTACCATACTATACAATAAGTACGTCATATGCGGCTTCAGTCCCCATGTAATATTTAGATATTTTGATCCACAGAATATGACATTAAATTTCTATGGAATATTAATAATCCTTTCTGTATAGCATATACATAGATACTTTAAAACCATTACAATACAAACACAAATAAATAAAAAGTTATTGCTTCTGTGTGATTTTTGGCCACCAAACCAGGTAGCCATAAGTTATCATGGGTCTTACTACCATACTATACAATAAGTACGTCATATGCGGCTTCAGTCCCCATGTAATATTTAGCGAACTATTTTACCATATTTTGATCCACAGAATATGACATTAAATTTCTATGGAATATTAATAATCCTTTCTGTATAGCATATACATAGATACTTTAAAACCATTACAATACAAACACAAATAAATAAAAAGTTATTGCACTTTCTATAAACTCATATCTTTCTAAAAATAAATAATAATAACTATTGTAGAAGATATACCAGTAATGACATCAAGTTTTGGGCTATCTATTGATACTTCGCTCAGCACTAGTTAAAATTGCGACAATGGAAAGTATTGTTTGTATATAACAGTTACTAGAATTATTTTTGTAATTGTGTTTGTAGTTTTTCGAAATATTCTAAAGGTAGCGACTACTTAAAGCATGAGAACGGCAGATTTGGTTGGATAAGTGTGTAGTTACCAAATCAATCGAATAGACGAAAATAGGGTCGATAGGTCAAGTAGCAAGATGATCCCCCAGTGTTAACTTTATATTTAAATCTAATATTTGAATTGATTTGATTAGGCAAATATTTTACATCACACTCTAATAGCGACCATCGAGGACGAAGTCTGAGTAATTTCATATAATATTTTAATACCATCTTCGTAATTTTTCAAATGAAAGCAATTATGATATAATATCCTATAAATACATATTTATATTAGCTGATAAAAAGTATAGAAAGCTAATTTTGCGCTATGTTAGAAATATTAAGTAGCAGGCCTGCTTTCTATGTGAACTCAAATGGGTATCTTATATTCTTTCAGTCATTTCAGTCGTTATGCAGATAGTGCGATTCTCACAATGCAAGAAGGCGCGTTCGTATCGACACTAATCTAAGCATGAGAGGAAAGAGGAAAACATGAATTATTCCCAACAATAGAATCGGATAAGATCGTAGGAAAAAATAAACATCTAATGCAGATATTGAGAACGAAACCCACCAGTATTTAAATAAAATTGTAAATGTTTAACATTGTAATTAACTTTCGGCATCTTACATGTTACTAATAACATATTTAAAGTAAAATATAGATTAGATTAAAAAAGCAGGGATAAACGACTACATGTAGGAAGTCAATGTTTCTACAGTCTGTTTCTCCATCTTGGTTGTATTGATCCGTTTCCGGTTTATCCACCCTCTCCTCCTCTACAGTCGTTGTGCTCTGCATACCAATTGCCTAGTATTTTTTTCTACCCTCCGGTCTTTGCCGCGACTATCTCGCTTGCCCTGTTCGTCTTCTGTGTGTAAATAAAAAATACCTACGCTAACTGAAAGTGCCAATACAATTGCCCTTAATGAGTTTTCTTGTTCTTCAATGAAATTAAATTTTACTACTCATTTACGTTATTCTCTTGGAGTTTGCTTCCTGCTTCAGTAAAATATCGTCTAAGAAGAATGATTTCAAATCAATTATATCTCATAATATAGTACGTGAAAAGCGCTAGGGTATTTCGTTTAAAGAGTATAATAGTATTTTATTAGATATTTACTATATTTACTATAAAAGTAATTCGAATAGAAATATGCGCGTACTTCGTTGCAGAGAATTTGATTACAGATCCTATTGGAATACGTTTTCACGTTTCATCTGCATATATCCGACGTGCTCCATTTGTGAGCGATCAATAACTAACACAACTGGCAATATGAGTTGATACTTGTACACTACATGTTTATTACCAAACTTTGGCATATTTACAAAACAAATATGTTTTAAATTGAATCCAATCCTGTATCCTCCTATCAAAAAGCAAGCGCTATATATAGAGTCCGTAATATGACATACTAGCTTACAATCTCCTTTCTTTAAAATATAAGGTATGAGCACCTTTTTAGTTCTTGCATTTGTTATATATATCTTATACAAAATATACAATAGAATTCATACAAATTTTAAAAAGGAAATGAATCTAAAAAGCTTCTTTAAAATTCTTATGTAACTATAAAAATGTCATGTAATACAAATAAACAATTTAAAGCAAGAATCTGCCACCAGCCTTAGAAATTTATTAAAAGAACCTCATCAGTAAGAAGAGTCAAAACGTCTAAAATATCGAATCGCAAATTGTAATATAACAGCTAACAATGTTGGCATTAACTCCACTCACTGTGTTCACGCACATTAATTTTCTCCCTAATTAAGCATTTCAGTAGCATTCGTCACTTATATATTAACCCTTTCAGTTACTACCCCCTACAGTCAATACCGTTTCTAGCCTTAGGGTGAAAAGTGAGATATGAATATAGAGGAAGCAAGATGATTAATTGCAGTAGTTGTGGCTGTTTTTTTGTATTTGTTTCTAATATTCTGCAATGTGTAAAGTTCATGTTTAACAGATTACAATTATATGAAACATGTCCAAGACGTACTTGCCGATTTCGTGAGATAATGTAGTAGATCTTACATATCGACAAAAGCACAAACAATTGTAAGAAAAATTCATTCTGTGATAATTCAAATCAATCTATTCTCATCTCAATAACTTGATGCTACTGATGTAATTTTTCTGACACAAATTCATCGATTGTTGGGAACGTGGATAGAGTTTAAGCAGTGGAATTATCAACAAATGAAGTTCACACTATTAAAACTTAAAAACTCCAATCCTGGTTTTGCTTTCACGGAGACAGATACGACGCAAATAAAGTTATGTATTCAATGAGAATCATAGGCAATTCATTAGGACTGAAGGCGTGCGTGATAATGTTTCCAGTTAGTCCCGATGACTGCTGTTACAAAGTTTTTATTAAATTCAAAATTTTATATTATTATCATATTAATAACGATAGTTTAATTATTTAAATGTGTCGGCTATATATTCAGTGTTCATCCACCGTAACAATGAAAGAAAAAAACAGTGTTCAAGTTCTATACCCAAAGATTCAGTTAAAAGCTCAAGTGCGGTATAAACATGGTTATATGTATTGATATAATACATATATTATAATTAATATTTGATTATTAACGATATTTCTAGTTATTAGTATAAAAAAAACTATGGCGATATTATTTGAATATAATGCTAGTTATGAGGTAGAAGAGTTTACACGTTCGTAAAGTTTCATTGATAAAACCAACCCTTCTAATTTTATCGCTTCTTATTCAAAACCACCAGCGCCGTAGGAGAGCGTTTCGCTTAATTATTTTTGTATTTGCACTTGCTTTGACTCTGATTTATTGCTGCAGACTTAATCTAGAAACGATGGAATGTTGGAATTTTCGACTCCTTCTCTCAGCGCTGATGCAGGATGATGTATTGAGGACGTGGCTCTGTACCCAGTTATTTCTCGATTATTGTGTGTGCCTGCGTTAAGTAGTAATAACTCACACTCTTAATGAGTATTTCTGCTTCTGTATGGGGAGCGAGAACTAAAGCGTGAAACTGCCAAGTTAAAGCAGAATATTATATCATGTCCAGTAATCAAGTAATCGTTAAATTATGGTTAATGCTTCTGTGATCTGGAATACCGACAATTTATCACACTAATATAACGACTTATAATTACGTTATCGTTAATGATATAATATGCGTGCTTTTTATTATCAAATGTCATACGATACAGATGGCAAGTTATAGTACTTCTCGAGAATTACTAAGAATACTACTAAAAAAGGAGGCGAAATGTTAGCATTAGTAATTACTCCATTAAAAACGCATAAACTTGCCCCCGTTAAGATGTTATCTCGCAAAAATATTGTTTTTCTTTTACTTCAAAGAAAATTCATAATTAGTCTATTTATATGTATTGTAATGTAAAATTTGATTTAACAAAATTAAGAAAATTCGAGATTTACTCTTTTAAATTAAAAATTGGGGCTGCAATAAAAAAATTAATCTCAGGAGTTCTCGAGTTCTTATATAACTCTACAGCAGGTGTAGAAAACAGAATACGAAAGCTTATCGTACGTTGAAAAATACCCAAGTGAAAAAATTCTAGGTTACACAAAAAATTACAGTCAGAAAGATGTTTTACAAAAAAAAAATTATTTAATTCAAAGACCTATAAAAAAAAGTTTACAGTGAGCAGAATGTGGTGGCAATCACCACAAATTAGTTTACTAACCTATTAAACCTTATTGATTTTTTTGAAAATTTTTCCCTCTAAGTTGAGAGAAAAATTTTTGTATCTCAAAAAAAATTAACTTTGACATTTTAATTTTGATAAAAATAAATAATTTTTACGTTTTTAATTTATATTCTTTTTATAAAAAAATTACCTTTTAAAATTTACTTTAGTTTTATTTCTCATAAAAAAAATATTTTTCTAAAATTTTTTTTAGATCTTAAAATTACTTAAAATTAATTTTACCTTATCTTACGTGTGTGTGTGATTTTTCGAAAGCTTTCTTTTGAAATTCTTCGCGCGCCTAGATGGATGGTGGATGGAAGGAGGTCTTTTTCGTAGGGGTATTAAAATTTGGTGAAATTTATGGTCTAGCTGTTTTAATGTACTTTTAATCGAAGATGACCGGTTATTTGAGCTCAACGGTGAACCGGGGTTATTTAAAAAAAATATACGTAGAGCAAACTTTCTGATCGACAATCTATGCAAAAAGAGGCCGTTTGTTGCTATCGCTCGGCTTTAAATAGATGATTTGCAATTGTCTCCAAATCCCTCAGAAATACATATCGATAGTCATATGTCTATAAAGGAAATTAACGGTCACTGCTGGATTAATTTTCTACATGTCCGGTCAAAAATCGTGGTATACAGAGTCACCGAAAAGTTGTTAATTTTAATTACCACCTACTTTCTCTTCTTAAAATGCCCCTAACTGGCTGGTTTTTCTTCTTTTGTGTGTGTAATTTAATTGTGTATCTTTGTTACAGTATTCATGTGTATTTGTGTACAAAATAAATGGTATAAAATTGATTAATTATCTTAAAACCTATAATTTAACATATTGTGGTGAATTTGACATCTTTCTGTCCTTGTCGTTGGATGGACTTATAATAAGGTGTCTGCTGACCAACACCGCCCTTCTACGTCAGACGGCTACTGAGCCAAAATATCGACTCATACATATGCTAACACAATATCGATGATGCCAACTTAAAGAGTTTAACATTCTCTATCATTTGGGTAGTGTTGTATTAAAATAAAAGGAATGAATGTAGAAAAATACTTCGCATGTATGCAATTAGCGTTACTGTTACGTGCATTTATAAAACTGAATTAAATTGAATAAAAAAAATCACAGATCAGATAGCTGGTTGTAATTTCCTAACTATAAAATTAATGTAGTACTTTTTATGTTTCAGATTACCTACACCTGGATGTTCATTTGTCAAATGAAAAATGGAGTTGTGCACAGTGACAAGTGTATAATAACATCACAGTATTTTAACAATAAAGGCAGGAGCAGTAGTTAATATATTTAAAAGTGAAAATTGCAATTTTAGTTGCTAAAATTTGAACAGATATCTACTATAACCGACACTCAACGTGTGCAAGTAACTAATATATCTGTCTTATGATCTTTATGTACTTATGTATCTTTCAATTCCTGAAGTATTTCTTTCCAGTAGGTCAACGAAACAGCAAATTAATTAAATACCAATTTATTCCAGAACACATAATATTACGTTTTCGTTAATAAGTCTTCTTCAATGGAAGAAATTCACAATTTAATATGTGTCAAAATACTAATAACATAAATGGCCGTGCCTATCATCTGGAATAAACTGGTATTTAATTAATTTGCTGTTTCATTGATCTACATACAAGTGGAAATACTTCAGGAATTGAAAGGTGTGCAAGTAATGAGAACTTAAGTATTTTAAAGCGAAAATATTACCAGTTTTACAGGTATTATTATTTATGAGAAATAAGTACCTAAATGGAAACGTTTAAAAATTAGTAATATAATCGGACAAAATTTTAATTGAATCTGATTAGTTCTTCACTGGGTCTCTTGGTGCAGAAGTAGAACATTAAACAATTCAACCCATTAAACATCAAAAACTTTTAACTAACCACCACTCGGTGTTTAATTAAAAGTTTTTGGTGTTTAGTGGGTTGAAGTGTTTAGTGAATATGATTAGTATGTAACTGCTTGAAAAGTCCGTTGGATGAAACTCGTACAGCCCACAGGACTATATACCTAAGAACGACAATTTTGGATTCTATATTTGTACGTGAAAGCTGCTAACTAAGGAAAGGATTTTGCAAAGTCTATCCATAGACGGATGAAAATAGGATGCTTCTTTAAATAACGTACTTTATATTAGGAGAAGAGTAAATATGGCATACCTGAAAATTAATCATTCTTGGGATGTACATATATAGAAGAATGGGTTATACTACAAATGAGAAAATTGGGACTTAGTCTTCTCTAAGAACAAGTAAACACGTGTGTAATATTTCTCTTATGCTAGCAGCATAAAACAGGGTCCAGACTGTATCTATACAACAAGAATAATAATATAATATGTCAAAATCTATGCGATGCAAATAGAGTAATATTTATACATGAGCAACAGGCCCCAGTAGTAACTTATAGATTTCTGTTGTATTGAAATTGCCACAGATCAAGCGTCAAACATACAACACAGTATTTAAAAAGTACTAGTATGTCTTAATACATACTTACAATACGTACGCAAAAATCTTCGGGGTACCTACGAACATATACATGCAAACTATACAATACAAAGCGTATGGCTGCTCTGTTTAATTTCGAATAAAATTAACTTTTGGCATATATTTCTAATCGGTAAAACTCGAAAATTATAATAGAATAGCGATCTCGTAAACTTTCCTTTTTTTAGTTTGATCCAGGGTTAAATAGAGCACCGACTTGCATTTGACTGTTTAGTGTTGCTGTTCAGTATGTTCTAAATTGAGCACTAGGTACTATTGGATTTCTTGCACTATCACAAGTAAATTGTTGTTTAATTTTTTTGTTCTCACTTCATTGGATACTATCAGATGTATAAATATATTATTAGAAAAAATATAATAAAAACTATATCACAAAAGGCCATTACCGAAGTAATATTATTGAAACATTTGATGAGAAGAATGTAATCAATCAAATCATGTACCACTGGGATTTAAAAATTTACGACTTAAATCGTGAATTTATTTAGGAAAAAGTTTTGGAATTCTAGCTAACCTTGTAACTTATTGACTGTTGGTGTAGTTTTGTTGGTATCAAATACAAATCAAATTTACTATTGGCAGCAGCAATCAAAATTAATAGCTCCATTAGTATCAGAAGTACCTTTGATTGATTGATCTTCCTCCATGTATCTTCTACTTGGCTATTACTTATAATAGTAGCTAGTAATTTCAACTTGTTACTTTATATTGACGGCATGGTTGATACAACAGTGCTACCTTATAACGAAATGATAACTGTAAATTCACTATGTTTATTATTTCAGAATATCTAAATAGCAACAAAATAACTACGAACCATATACTTACTAAAAAAATCTAACATCGCTATATAAATATTTTAATGGTTAGTTAAGACACTATTCTTTGTTAAATGGGGAAAAATAAATGAATTATCCAACGATGACATGTTAATGTTCGAAACTATTCTTGTTCCTATCCTGAAGCATGCTTTACAAGTAACTAGATGTAGTCTTAAATTGTAAATGTGCTACACAATTCAAAACTGAAAGTAATTATGTGTTTCAAATTCGGAAAGAAATGAATTTCAAAGGTTTGTTGCTGATAAAAACCATGATAATATAAAACCATATTTGTATGTTAATTTATTAAAAGACAACACATCCCAATCAACAGTAAATTCATTTTATATTTAATGATGGTTTGGTAAGTTGTAAAATACTTTTGACCTTGTCATTGTTGGGAAAAGTTACCGTTAAAAGTGAAATAAGTGTACTCTCTAAACATATACATATATAACATCTAGTAATAGGAATGTTAGATAGGACCTTAGATAGTGATAAGAGAGTCGATATTAACCCACACCAATTTTATTTCCAAACCATGAAAAATATATACATAATCTGAAATGTATGTGGTAGCTTTTTGTCAATGGCTGAAATGGAGCATTAATGCCTAGAGGAGTACCCTTCTTCGCAAATTTGGAAACTGCAGGTTAAGTCGTCGATGTAGAAATTGTTAACCATTTATATTCTGTGCTCAAATTGCTGCGAACACCTATTATAAACGCAGAGTAGTGTACAATTGAATATTTGAAAAATAAAACCCAACTTTACTTTTTTTTAATGTGGTGGGTGCTTAGTTGCAGTGACTCCGTAAGCTGTATCGCTTGTCTGGCGATCAATGCAACTCTCGCGGTGTAGTTTTGTGTGTGTATGTTGTGTTCAACTGGCTTTGTGACAGCATCATATCGCCTTTTATGATGCCGCGCTGTTAATTACTTTGCTCCCAACAGCGAATGGCAAGTCGATCCGGGATTAAACTCTCTGAAAAAATGTCACCGTCCCTCCAGAGAATTGTATTACAGGTATAGGTTAAATGTACTATTTTAATTAGATGGCCAAAAATTTTTTTGCAAATAAATTAGTCATGCTAAACGTAGTGAGTAACAAAATGGCCATCCAATTAAAATACATAATAGGTACATTTAAGTCCGGTTTTATTTTTTTTATTGAATTATATATTGAAAAGCTCAACTAGTGAGGATCACATCGAGTTTTTAATACTACTAAGATGAACTATTTGAGCTCATATGCCGCAATTTACAACGAATTGCATTAATTAAATCCATTTTCGTTTTGCGTATGAGCAAAAACTCGTTACTAGTGCATGGAAACCATAACGATTTTACGGTGCTGGCTACGGTGGAAGCTTAAGATTAGTGTTATGAATCTCCAGAATGCTGAATAAACTGGCATGCAGCAAACGGCTGCAGTGGTGGATTGCTTCCAATTTTAAATATCAACTTTTGAGAGCAATAAATATATATTAACGCACCGCCGTTCGTTGCATTCACTTAAAGGAAAATTGGACGTAATTTTACGTAATATATTTTATTCTAAAACGGGAGCGAACAAGTCACGTATAAGTATGTTGACATATGTAAAAAAACTTATTATTATAACTAAAATTGAATAGCAATCAATAAAAGGGCACATTGTGCTTACTAACAATTAGCATAAGTTTTACTGCACATACTTTAAGTTTTGGATTACATGTCGTTAGAATAATATCAAAAAAATTATACTTAGGGCAAGTATTTCATCATATAGTTGCTGATTAGTATAAATCTTCATCTGTGTTGCATCAACTCAAGTCTAGAATAAATTTAAACATGTTATAAGAAAATGACTGTGTGAAGTATGGTACAATTTTGTTGATCGAAATCCACTATGGAATAGCGACATTTTGTGCAAAAATAAATAGTTGATTCTGACATAATACGCCATCTATTCATGGACAGTCAATCTACTGGAATCCTGGCTTTGGTTTATATACTTTCCGCTATCATAAAATATTACTTGTTTGGCATAAGCATAGCCGATGTGGTTAGACCTTTACTCAGTGATACGAGAGATCACCAAGGTCGTGGTTTCAATTCACTGGTGGGCGGTGACTTTTTTTGAAAAATTGTATCGCGATCGATCTGTTAGCGAAATAATGCTGTAACATGGCCATTGAACACTTTTACACTCACACAAACTATACAGCAAGAGTTGACAATAGACAATTAGCACTTAATACAGAAAGAAAAAGATGAATATTTATCTAGGCAATAAGCATTCTGTAAAGTTTAGTGAGCTGAAGTTATTTAAAACCATTTTGTTTTAAATTCTGTTGTACAAAAATTAAGTTCAAATACATAAGTATGAATAACACACTGTTGTATGTACATTTAAACTTAAAGAAAGTTGTATTGAATATACGTCTACAGTCTGTTTAATCAAAATTGAACCCATACGAAATTATGCTTTTCTTATCAGTTAGAAACCTATTTTGAAATAAAATATTTCTATAAACAAGTCATGTTTTCGTCTAATGTGAAATGTTCAACAATATACATATTGTAAGTCTAATAGCTCGTGAACTCCCGTGTACACCTCGAAATTTAAAAGAAGTAAATAATATTGAACAAGTGAAAACAACTTATGTCTTTCTTTCTTTCATACTGAAGCAAAAATCTACAAGTAAAGGAAACTGGAAATGTAAATTATAATAACGCAAAAGGAATATCATTTGTACTCTTTCATATCCCAGCTAGAATATTTAAATAAATTTGACTGAATTTACTCAACACGAAGCTCTAAGAAATCACTAACAACTCTACAAATTACGCATAGTCTAATGTAGAACACAGTAAATATTCTTCCTTTCCTATCTTTGCAATAGGAAGCAAAACAATATCCCTAGTCTTTGTATTAACAAATTGAATTAAGCGAAGGTAGACGGATAAAAGGAGGTAGACTCAGTGTTAACCCTCATCGTCATTGTAACATTGTGCTTTCAAAAACGTCGCGAACGTGCCTACTTTGCATCCTTTGTGACTATGTGTCCGCTTCATTCTTTTTCTTTTTGCGTCTTTTTTTTTTTCTACCGCTCTGATGTCTTTTTGTTCTTTGTATTCGGTCTGATGTACATTGAAAGGCGCGTTGTGGGAGTAACGCCTCCATCTTCGAGCATTATGCATTTCATATTTTTGATGAATGAATTGAAAGGCGACATTTGAGGGTAGACAACTATGCTCAATGGAACGTGGTGATGCGTGTAGGTAACACCGCCGTAGTAATTGAATTACTAGTGTGTATAATCCATATATAGTCACAGACATAGAACGATATTGAAACTTGTCGAGAGCTAAAATAAAACTCTTTACTGAGAGAAAGGGAAATAGTGATCGTATTTTCTGCTATATTCTTATGAAGATGACGAAAGTACCAATCTATTTGGTGAGCCTTCTCATAACTACATTATTACAATCATTGCTTTCTACTATTATTTACTCCCGTATACTTTCCCTTCCCTCAGATCATTACATTGGGTGAAATTGATACAATTAACCGAAAGGTCGATGGTTTGAATATAAATTGGTAGAGCTTGAAACACATAATTAATCAAAAAATTTGCTGTGTGCTAAATCAATACTGGGAGTTACTAAATTACAAAGGTAAGATGAACATTGGCTTGTTTCCACAGGTAGTATGGAAAACAAAAATATAGGTGGGAAATAACAGCAACCACTACTACAGTTAACCACTACTCCATCTACTGCAAAGTTCTACGAATTTCTACAAAATTGCAAGCTACTTAGTAATTGCTTAACAAAGTTATTGACTAAAGGTCAACAAATCTGAATTTAAGTTTTCGCATGTCGGATCTGTATTAATGGTTTTGGATAACTAGATTTATTAAATAACGTAACTTTTTAAATATATGTATGTAGAATGAAATACACATTATATTAGAGTTGAGCATTTTTTTTTGTTCGAAATATGTTTCATGATACTCAATACGGCGTATGGCATGGATGATTAATTCATGCATCGATATTTTGAGTCAGGTTGTTGAATGTTCTTCAGCACCTGTGTAACGGCTGGTAGAATGTCTGGAACATTATCATGAAAGTGTACTTTCATGGCAGCTTCAATTTTGGGAACAAAAAATAATCGCATGGTGATAGATCAGACGAAAACGCTGGGTGGGCGATGAGACAAATTTGTTTTTTATTCAGAAACTCATGAACTTTTAAGGTCTTATGGAGAGGTGCATTATTATGCAATAAGAACAGCTGTTTTCCTGCTGGATATTCGGGTCTAACTCGAACAATTCTCGACCACAAACGAAGTAAAACATCTAAATAGAATTCTCCATTAACAGTTTCACTTTCTGAAACAAATTCCTTGTAGACAACATCTTTCGAATTATACGTAATCAGCGTTGTCTAGATTCTTGACTTCTGAAAGCGCAATTTTTGTGGTTTTGGCTCGCCTTTCGACTTCCATTGTACAGATTGGCGCTTAGTGTCGGGGTCATATTTAAAGCACCATGTCTGATGGCCAGTTAGGATAGAATCACGAAAATCTGGGTCGTTTTCAGAACTTTGAATGATGTCTCTACAATGCGCTCCACGAGCGATTTGTTGATCTTCATTCAATTGATTGGAACAGCACACTTTTCTTTTGCTCAAATCGATCGTCAACATTCTCACAGTGAAATTCGCATCGATAGCAACAATTTCACAAATTTTTTTCACCAATTCAGCGCGACTTTCACTTTCTGGACGTCCAGGTCTTGCATAATCATTTAAATTTTCACGATCGTTTTTGAATCACGTAAACTGCTCATATACTCTTGCGCGAGAGATACACTCATCACCATACACTTTTTTCAATAGTTCCTACGTCTCAGCTATTTTTTCCTATTTTAAAACAAAATTTAATATTAGCCCTTTGTTCCATTGTGATTTCACGACATGAACACCTAACATACAATCACTTATATGCGTGTAACTTTATAAGCTGTCATCGAATTTGCTCGAACTTCAGTGTGCTTAAAAGAGCAAGTTTAGTAGATGGCGCTAAATGGTCTATGATTTAAATTGAAAGTTCCGTTATTTAATTGTCAGACTATGTATATCGTGATCAATTTAGTTCTTAACTAGGTAGAAGAATAGTTTCATACCAAAGGTAATATGCTCGATACGGTGAAGTTAAAATCAATGTCAAACAAAAATTCAAGATGGTTTACCGAGACATCTGTAACAACTTTCTTATGTTAAATGGGCGCCATATTGGATTTTTATATCACTGAATAAAGTTTTTTATTCTCCTTTCAGCCATGTAAGCTATAATGTGATAACAAAATACTTTTCTAATTAACAATTTTATATTCCAATCAAGTAGACTTGAACTAAAACAAAATAATGATAATAGTAATAATAAATAAATAATGAACTTTATTTGTCGTGAGTTCGTGGTGAACAGACATTGTCAGTTTGTCAGTTAACCAGAATAAATAAATAGACACATTAAACAAAGAATCTAAGATCTAGGCATCAGCAAAATACATGAAAATCTACCAGGAATATCTGCTAAAAAGAAAGATACTCAGCTGTAGAATAAAAACCGTGCTGCAGCAGATAAAGTTTTAAGTTGTTCTTATATTGTGTTAAGGAACTACCAATCCTAATCTCATGAGGAAGTTTATTAAAATATTGTACAGCTTTGTAATATGGACCTTGCTCAAATAAAGTGGTTATATGTCGCGGTACATTTAGATTGTGTGAGTTACGAGTATTCATCGTATTATAGACGTCATAGTTCGATGTGAAGCTAGTCTTATTCTTCTTGTACATGATTAATACTTCAAATATGTATAGTGAAACCAGAGGCAGAACGCGAAGCTGCTCGAAATATGACTTACAGTTTCCGCGAAGCCTCCACCATGCATCTAATTGTCCTTTTTAAAGGACAAAGATATCAGCCGCCCACGATGAGGAGCTCCAAAAAATCAGTCACGTAATTGCCTAATTCTATATAACGCCGAAGCCAGTCTACCTTGCAATTGTTGGTAATGCTCTTCCCATCTCAGACGAGAGTCCACCGTGGTTCCAAGGTAGTTAATTGAAGAGCATTCCTACATTATTTCTCCCTTGAATGGAACACTCTTGAAGACCCCACTCACTACCCCAACGCTCCATGCTATCAACATCCATCAACGCCAATGAGACCAAGAAGTGATCCCGAAACCATGACGCTTGCGTCGTCCGCATATTGTTGTAACTTACCGGGGCCAATCAGAGTACCCCAATAGTTCGTATACATCAGGAAGAGCGTAGCTGCTAGAATTGATCCCTGGCGCACACCGCTTTTTAAATAGATATGGGCAGAAAAGAAATACTTATTAGTAGAGTCATTCTCTCCATTTACACAAACATAACTCTCGCGGTTTGTCAGAAAAATTCCAGCAACTTGTTAGGAATACCTCGTGTGCCCAAAAACCAGATTTTATCTAGCAGAGTTTGGTGATCAATAACATCAAACGCCTTACTAAGGTCAAAAAATACTCTACCCACATACATTTTATCATCTAAAGATTCATATACCGGGATATTATTTGCAATCTGTGGATTGCATTCTGGACGACTAGAATTGGGATGGACTTCAACTGTAAGCATACAGGCGCACGATTCGTCCCCCTCACCTCGCAGTATGAATGAGGGCTTCGTTGAATTGATTGAAATTGAAAACATCGATGTGAAGATAGCATTTTCTAGTAGTTAGACAAGGGTAAAGAACAGTGGTGGGTACTTGCCGTTAGACAGCGATAGCATACAACACACAATTGTCCAGCAGAATAGCATGCATATTTCTTGACTTTGTTAACTCATAGAAATCATATTTTCATCTTTCTTTTACTGATAGAAAGAGGATCATCACATTAAAAGTTAGTTCTTAGTATATAATTTAAGGCAGAGTACAGTGCATCAAATGTTGATTTTGCGGGGACAAATTCAAACTGCGTAGATGAAATTCAGTTTTTATTTTCTAGATAATCCATCAGTCTTTTGTTTATTAATTTATCAAATATTTTAGCGAAAACAGAATTCTGGGTTATGGGTCTTATCTAACTTCCATTTAACACTCAATAAACGTTTCATTGTAATTATCTTACGAATAAAATTTTATCAGCAAGTTAATTTATTTTTCCTCAAATTGATAAACCCGCCCTAAATAAAGCTATAATTAAATAACAGAATACTATTCTAATTAACAATTTTGTATATTAATCAAGTAGACTTGCATGAACTAAAACAAAATCAAATGAATTACAAAAAATAACAAATCTCTATCTTCAACAAGGAAGATGCTCATGCAATCCTACCCAATTTGGGACATCCTGTATATGAAACTGATACATAACGTAAGTAATATCTACCCTACATTTGATAATACATCAAGTTACATTTTTAGGCACTATTTCAACCTCTCTAACCCTAGGTAATGCAAAATTGGTTAAATTTAGAAAAAATGAATTTTTCATTTTCAGGTTGTACTGGTGTGTTTATGGGTTATCCACCACTACGTTCAATCACATGTAGTATACATATACATACATACACATGTATGTCATTATTATGAGTAATGCATATATTATATAACTTAAATATATGAATATTAACGTAGGAAAGATTAACTGTCTAGATAATCTTTATAGTACATAAAATTTGAACCGAATGTAGCCCGATTTACAATAACTTAAAAATGTATCTAAGAGTTAAACAACGACAGTTCATTTTTGGTATCTTAAAGGCCATCATCTACATAGTCGGCCTCTTCATATACACATATAAATACATATAGGCACGTATGTATCTGCATTGTAGAATAATCTAAACCTTATACTAAATAAGTATGTCGCAACAATCATATACTGTATTTGTCATTTTCAAATTTACAACAAGGCGAATTTGGCAGCGAAAGAGTTAAATGACGTCTATAAAACAATTTAAAGTTGTATGCCAAATTTTGCGCTTACCAAATTGCTGCAGACGTGTACAACATTGAGAATGTTTACTTTGTTTTGTTACTACAGTTGTACCAAGTATGAAAAGTTAATTTTAATATAGGTGGGGATCAGGACGTCGCGTTGCTGAAACATTTCTCAGACTTTTGACTAGTTATTGGCATTCAAGATCGGTCTTAAAAAGATACACAGTGTTAACCATGATAAATGTCGATTGTGTGAAGTTACATATAATTGATACTTTTGAAAATACACTTTTGCGATTGCTAAGTAATAAATCTGAAGAAACCAACATCTAAGAGAGACTATTCGGATGCTTGAGGAGACCATAGTTCTGGCAACGAAAAGAATTCTAGAATTTATAGAGTATTGCATTGAACATATAATAGTGGTACTTGTAGGTCACAATAAATCATTGAGCCGTAGGAAACAAGAGAAATCTAAAAACCTGAACAACCCGTTTTAGAACCAATGGAGACGATTCATAGCGATTGATGTTTTATTGACATATTGGGATAGCCTAACTACCTTAATTACCATTCGCCGTAATATATGGAATGAAAGCGTTAGAAAATGTATCTTGAATCTTTTACTTTTTCTATATCTTTAATTCTCGTTTGTATGCAATATGTATTTCGTCCTCATCCAGCGTTTGGGCATAAGTAAGTGAGTTCTAAAAATTTGGATTGTTGTACACTATATCTTTTCAATTAAGACCCAATAAATGTATTCTTCTATTCTATCGCATACTGAGAACTATTATCATATAGTCTCTTACCTGTTGCATATAGCTTGTACTATTGCAAATCTATTTTTTAATGCGAGATGCATAATTACACTTTTATAGGTGAATTACAACAAATTAAAGTTTTCATGTCTTGATGTGTCTTGACAACGTTTTCAAGACAAGAGAGAATATAAGATACCAACAGCGTATATATTTTCAGTAGCTGGTGAAAACCTGAATGCAGCTATACGTGTCTCCTTTGTATGCACCCCATTTATGTGAACAGAAACACGAAACTTTTAGAAGTACTTACAGGTATTTGCGGGCAAAAATAAACAGCGTAATAGCTGCACAAATAATATATTTTTGTACAGCTAGGTACATCATTTTATATATTTCAGCGTTATCAGAATCAACTTCCAACACTAGAATCACGGTATCTGTTCTTGTACTTGTATCTTAAAAAGTTAATTTTTCCCAGTCGAGTATTTCAACTGTAGTACAGCGTGGGCCACTTAAAATGATGCATTGAAATTATGGCCAAACTAAATAAGAAATTTAAAATCGGACCAGGTAAAGCTATAGAGTTCTCAGGGAAGCACATTTTAATAGAAACGTGAATTATATACCATCCATCATGACGTCATACCGAAATCAATTTGCATTTATTTAAATGGAATGTGGTATTTTTATTGTAAATTTCTGAAACAGCTAATTTTTTAACGTATAACTATATAAAATATGATCGATTTTAATAACAAATGAAATCAACAACTTTTTGAAATTGCCGCCAATGTTTCAAATTTTGAAGCGCGCAAATATTGTTATTTACCTGATGCACATTTGCGTAAAACGCAAAATTTGAATTGGGCTGTCATTAAATGTCACTTGGCAACTGACAAACATTCAAAATTAAGTATTCGTTTTGTATCTTTCCTGTCTAGTGTCTTATTATGTTTGACGGTGTATTCTTTTTTTAGTCCTATTAGTAACCTTATTTCAGGTAAAATGTTTGTTAGATTGGCTTAATAATTATATTACAATTGACTGAATTGATAGTTTTACAAACTTACTGCAATACTGACAGCATGGAAATTTTAATGTTTAACTTATGTAGAAACAATAATTTGGTGCTGAGTGCTTGACTTATTGACCAACTTGCATTAAATCTGCATCGGCAAGTGCAAAAACATTTGCCCATGGCGGTTTGAGCTCGTATACTGCGCGATACAACTCCCCTGACTTTTATAAACACAATATTTTAGTCATTTTGTTGCGCAAATAGTACTTGTATGAAACAGTTATTATTAAATTTCGTCGTTTAATTCATATTTTAAATTTAGCAAGTTACACGATAACAAATGGCAGAATTACGTAAAATTTAAGTCAAATCTGAAAATGTCATACACATTAAACTTACGTAAAATTTCGGTCAACTCAGCTTGAAACTTCGAAACCGCGAAATTTAAATAATCAAATTTCATTCTTTGTTATTACAAATACAGTTGAATAAAATATTTAATAAGTGATATGTTAAAAATACCATCTTCTTACAATACAGTGACAGAAAACATACATGTGCTATTTAATAAAATAGCAAATTGATTTCGGCGTGACGTCATCGTGAAGGTTATAAAATTTACATTGTTATTAAAATGTGCTCCTCATCGAACACTATAAGTTTACTTGGTCGGATTTTTAAATTTTTATTTAGCTTGGCCGAAATTCTAGTGCATCATTTTAAGTGGCCCACCCTGTATAATCGTATAAAAGAAACGAAAAAAAGCATATTTAAAGAACATATGCTTCAAGAGAGAGCCGAATTGGTTATAACAATAAGAGTGGTAGGGCATAAAGTTAATAAAGTCCTCCGACGTCTTAATTAATGTGATTCCAACCCTTTTTCCCCTAAGCCTCCTGGAATGCGTATTGTCAGTTCGAAGGGTCTAGTCTACTATTGGATTCGCACTGAAAGCTCTAGAAAGCTTGGAGGCTGTTTAATTATGTTCCTATAAAAACGTAGTGCCAACACCACCAAGACTTACGCTGTGTTAATTACAGAGCAATTCAGTGTCTTTTATCCAACAGAAATTATTTCCCTTTTACTTCTACAAAGAATGTTCTCAGAAGAATAATCATACACGTAAACTTTATAAAAGTGTTTCTAATACTTGCACATGTATATATAAGGGTATAGGCTGTTGCTATTAAAGAAACAAAAAAGTTCAAATACAGAGCGATAGCACACATACCTTCTGATTCCTAAACATCTGATGTCATAGTATCTATGTGATCTTGTAAACAAAACTTTACCATGTGATGTAGAATTTATGTTATGTATTTCACGCCCAAGGAAATATTTTTATCTAAAACTGACTTTGTCATTCAGCTGACTCGTAAACTGCATTAAGTGAAGTTGTAAGTACAAAAACAATAATGAAGTCCAAAAGTTGTGTATAACGTGTTCAGTTTGGTGATTTTAAGTTCGAGAACATGTTGTTTCAATAAACAAATGAGTGAGATGAATGACCGGCTGAAGAAATGATGTTTTAAAAATAGAAAATGATGTAATTTATAGTGTGTCTGAAGTAATGTTAGATTAGTTCTCTAAATTCAGCAGCGATGACGATGCTACAACATGAGTGCTAATGCTAATCCAAATCCTAATATTGCGTCTGCAAATTTCATATTTATCCAAGAAGCTTAGACTAAAAACAGAGGTATCAGCTATATATAAAATTCAGTTAGATATTATTCGATGAGATATATGGAAAATGCAGTATTGGTTTTAGCATATTTTTCGACATGCACCGCACCATATGCCAGTAAAGAAAGTATCTAAATCCAAGTGGTTACAGTTAGGAAGTTAGCCAAATACGAAAAATAAATTTTCAAATTTAAGTCGACTATGTTCAGTTTCTAATCAATAATAAATATCTTTTGAACAAACAAAGCTGGTACAACGCGAAATATTGTTTATGTGACAAAATTGCTCCCCAGAAGGAGATTTTTGTAAAATGCAAACTGTAATACAGCAAACTACAAATGTGAAACCTGGTACTTAAATTTCTTTTTAGAGAAACGAAATACGTTATCCATCACTCATATCTCTGAACAGGCTAGAATAAATTTCTTTAAAAAGATAATATAGAACGATTCGACTATAAATGTCTAAGAAGTACTTAGAACTTCTGCTATTCTTGAATGTATACATTTGGATACTAAAACTACGAAATATGTAAATAAATTTTATAGAAAACATAAGAAAAAGTACATAAAAGGTATTGTTGCAAATATAATGTTTTAAACTCTATAATTTACACTGAAAATTTAAACGAAAGAACGCTTAAGCAATAAAAAATTGATTTATTTTAATTGTTAATCTCTATGAAACATCGACGTTAGATAATAGCTTCGATAAGAACGACTACGTTGAAGATGTATGATACAGGAAGGCCTTCGGAGCCAAGGTCCTCACGTTTGGCCTTAAGCGGTCAACACGGTAAGTACGTAGAGTTGTTCACTTCACTTCAGTTGTCCGACAAAGTGTTATAGATAACAAACAGCAAAATTACACAGCCGTATTTTTTTCTGTTATTGCGTTGTCGTCGATGACGTTCATCTGTGTAGAAGCATGTGCACGCTGTTAACCTACAAAATTAATAGTTTGTTTTTATTGTGAAACACTTTGCGTGGTTATTGTTAGTTGTGGTTTCTCGAAAGTAATAACCGGTGAAGTGTTTTACTATGAAATCGTTTTCAGTCGATTCTACCTTTGAAATACATAGCATTAACTGACCGTTAATTATATTTTTATAATTTTAAAGATGGATGTTACGCTCGCATTTTATAGAATAGAAGCTACTTAGTTTTTCGATATTTGAGAATACGAACAATACTCAGAAGTATCCTTGAAATTATGCTACAGTTTTTTTAAATAATGTAGTGAAAATAAATGTTTATTCTATATGATTAAATTTAATAAAAGCGCTCTGAAACATACGAAATTTTACAGCAAAATAAAATTTTAGGTTTATAAGCAATAACAGCTTTATCTTATTTATATGTTGCTATCATTTGTTGGACAAGGTAGGATATATTCTATTCACATTAAGAGAGTCGTCTAGCAGCTGATTATTTTACAGCGGTGCCATATCTACATAATTCTATAAATCGTTTGCTTGATTTTATTTGAATATAATTTGAAAATTGGGCTTCATAGATATATTTCGACAAATGTTTTATATCTACATATACATTTTTTTCTATAAATATGCGATATTAACTTCACAATCTCTATTAATCCGAAAACAAATGTTGAGTTGAAAATAGGAATGCACCAACTCCTTGGACAGCCTTTGAAACTTCGATAGGCTCAAGTCGTGACATCACAGCAGCAGCGACATTTCCCTTGCATTATGTAATATAACTAATCTCAAATAAGTATCTAATTTCTACGAAGAATTACCAAGTAAAGTAATAATTTATTATGTTTCACTTTTAAATTAAATAGGCGCATCTAATGGGCGACCCTAACAATGAAAATTGATTGTTTGTATATATTCCGCTTTTTGAACATTTCCTTGAAGGGGAACAGTAAAAAGAAAGTATTTCATAGATAAAATTCTTTATGCAATGGCTTCATTTATAGTTTCCGCTCGAAAAAAAGCTGTGGATGTATGTACATATGTATTATGTATGTATATAATATAATGGTTCGATATGCCATACTGTTAGATCTTTTGCAATTATTGCCGTATTTCTGAAAATAGCAGCAAAATACAAAATCAAGAATAAATCAGAATGTTAGAGGACTAGTGATTTTTTTCGAATTACAGCGTCATAGTAAGCCAGCCAGTTACGACAGCCTTTTATAGGTATAGCTGAATATGTTTGAGAACGCGTTAGAAATACTTTGAAATACTGGATTACTAGAGTAGACTACTACTTTTGACAGTACTTTTTTTTGGGTGTTGTCTTGAAGTGATGGTCTTCATGGCGTTATCTTTGTAAGTCGCTATTTTGCCTATGGCCTGTTTAGTTAGGGTTTATTTGACAGTGTTTCACGAACTATTTTGAATAGGCGCCCTAATTTTTCGACTGTACTTTAGGAAACAAATTATAACTAGATGGGAAAATAGATGTCAATATAGGGAAAATTTTAAGATGTAGAATGGTTGGTAGTAGGACGAGTGTAAAAAAAGTTGATAAATTGTTTCGAAAAATTATTTCACTGGACAGTAATACAATAATTTAGAGTTGTATAGTTGTTGTGAAGATTATTAAATCGATCACAAATGAATAAGTACGTTAACACTCTTGGCCTGCTTACTCAAGTGAGCTGGCAAATTTACCATAACAGCATATAATATTAAAGTTCATTGCATCGTCGCTTAATATGAATACAAAATAATTGCGTATGATATAAATTACACGGCTCTATGGATATATAGGATCTATAGGGTACCTACTAATGTGACTGCTAATGCTAGATGGGCCGTTTGAATCTTCTAAGAGATAGTAGCGGCACTCGCCTGAGAGATGGGTACTTCGTTCGAGGTACTTTTCCTTATTGGGATAAAATGAACTGCGCATTATTATATATGGCGAAGTAGTTCTGTTACAAAATCATGCAATACTTTATAGACACGAAACGACGAGGGCGACCTGAAATGTTTCCGGAATTGACAAGAAAAAGACGGTATTGGTGTGGTTTTGTATTTTCATTTTCCGATGTAGTCTCCTCGAAGTTCAATACACTTTTTCAAACGGTGTTCCAGTCTCTTCAAGCCGTGGGATAAGTAGGATGTTTCGAGGTCTGCACAATAATCATCTGTAGCGGCAATGACCTAAATATTTGATGCAAATCTCTTTCCTGCCAGTGATTTTTTTCAGGTTTGGGAATAGGAAAAAGTTGCTGAGGGCTAAGTGCGGTGAATATAGAGGATGAGAGACTAATTCATAGCGCAACTCATTCAATTTGGATACGGCGATGCGGCGTGATTGAGCGGTGCATTGTCGTCGCGAAAAACCACTTCTTTCCACTGCGAACAGGGCCGTTTCTCCTTCAATACTGCATCGAATCGGATCAATAAATCGCTGTAGTATTGCCCCGGGATCATCCTTTCCTTCTGCAGATAGTCGATGAAGATCACACCTTGGAAATCCAAAAAATGGTTGCCATGACCTTGCCATCCGATGAAATGGTCTTTGCTTTTTCGGAGCTGATTCATCTGGAAAAGTCCATTGTTTCGACTGTTTCTTGATCTCCGGTATGTAGTACTGGATTCATGTCTCATCCACGGTTAGAAAATCCATTAAAAAATCCCTTGGATTGCGTTGAATCCTGACTTGACACTCCTGCGAAATGGTCACCCAATTTCGTGTTTACTCCGGTGTGAGCAACCGCAGTACTAATCGCCCCGAAAGCTTTGTCATGGCCAAAACTTCGTGTAGGATATGGCCAACGCGTTCCTCTGAGATGCCTGTTGTCTCTTTCGGCTTCAATCGGCGATCAGCTAACACGACATCACGAATTTTGTCCACCATTCCGTTGTTGGTAGCGGTTTTTAGGCGTCCATTGCGTAGTTTGGCACTTGTGCTTGTGCGGCCACGTTTGACCTCGCTCACCCAGAAGCTGATGGACCAAAATGATGGAGTAGATCCGCCATGGACCTCTAGCAAAATATTTTGAATTTCCGTGGCCCTTTTCCCAGCCATCCAAAAGTGTTTTATCATTGCACGAAATTCGATTTTATCCATTTTTGTAAAATCGCCTGATTTGCTCTACAAAACACTCTTAAACATCAACTATTTACAGTAGACATCAGAAATTTAGACAGTTGTTATAAAAGAAGGTTGGTCTTGCCGATTCCCGAAATGTTTCACCTTATTATCAATAAGTTTTAATTTTAGCAAAATTCGTAACAAGTTTAAGTATAATAAGCATGCTCATAGTTGACGAGCGTGCTTACAGGTCTTGCCTTGCGAATTCTTGAACAGTGTTATTCGAGTCAGCAATCATGAACTAAAATACATAGTATCTATACATATAATTTTATCTTAACTTATTGATATTGAAAATACATAAGTATATAATAACTGTTATACTTAACCCTATATATCCATTAATATCGGTATATTTGCACTATGGTCTTTAAGTACATACATATGTATCTTTTCATCTCAGGTATCCACTTTAAAATCTTTTCTTCCAAATCAAAATTATGTTGACATAGCAGTTTCAGCGGTTATGTTGTATTGGTATGTATTGGTAATTATAAAGCTTAAATATTGTTTAGTTTGACCGTTATAACATTTGTTACAGCCATTGCAGTCTAATTTATATATTACACTACATAGATAATTTTGATTTCTAATATACATACAACGACTTCAAGAGGAACATAATTTGGTATAAAAAATTTGGTATAAAATGAAATAATGTATATCAAAAATTAAAACAATGTGTCATTTATAGTACGTCATTTAATTGACGGCTAAATTTTATTAAATTAACCTCTTGATTACATTTCTATTTGCCATGTTTTTTCTTAGTCCTTGAACAAAATTTTTAGAGCTTAATTTCAATTATCATTACATTATATTTACATTAGCGGTTTTTTAATATTATTGGAGAATGTCAACATTATACCATATATCATAGGTATGTATATATTTGAAAATTTGGAAACACGTTAAAATGTTAACTTCTCCCAGTGTTGAAGTAATTTTTTTCGAAAACCTGTTTAATTCTCGGTTTATTGACCTACAAATGGAACAAGATATCTGGGATTGATGGATCCTATACAGGGTGGTGCAATCAAAATGGGGTGGATGATAACAATTAAACGGTGAGGAATTTTGAAAAACCTTTTTGCAGTTTGATTAAGGACTACATGAGTTACCTTTTAAAAAAATGTTTCTCAATGTAACAAATCTCAAAATATTGCATTTGTGGTGAATTTATTTAAAAATCGTAAGTCAAAAGGGTCAAAAGTTATCTTTAACAGACGAAAATAATATACAGAGTGTTACATTTGAAAAAAGGAAGTCCGAAATGGATTTATAAAACTCGATCTCGCTGTATAATGGTGAATAACTTCATGTTGGGTGTAGGCCCTTATTTTATTCAACAATTTAGCACATTTAATGATACACTTGGTTTTTTAGTATTAATTTCCGCTTCTTATACAAAATGGACGATCTTAGAGCGATTTTGAACTTTAATGGCTTTTCACTCCGTAACTATGGGTTTTAAATCAACTAATGTTACATCAATTGTTTGTAGCAGAATCGATTGTAATGTTTTAATACCGAGTGTCATTTAAAAAGAAAAATAAGTTTGGTTCGTCACCGACTGCTTTGATCACCCTGCATAAGCAAAATGTAATACTAATGTTATGTGATGTGACCATAGCGACCATAAAACTTGAAACCTATGTTTATACTCTTCAGATACGTTGTGTTACCAAAATAAAACAGTGTACGCTAAAGCATAATTGTAATACACATTACAATTTAATGGCAATGGATGTTTTTCGTACAACCTAAAGATACAATTGTCAACAATAACAACGCACATACACTACTACAACGTCCAATATTCTGTCTCTTTATCTGAAGGCTGCGAAACCTTAACAAAACATAAATTCTACTTTATATGAACATAAAACTATATAGTTTATAGCGGTACGGAGGTAGTATGTAACTGGTTATGTAACAGATAAAATTCCACATAATAGAATATGGGCAAGTTAAGTGCCTCTAGTACGAAATATCTACGAGATAAACTTCAATGAAATGTGACACCGCTACGTTTCTTAAGTTGTGCAATACACAAATGTGGAAATACAGGCACTTAATGAATTGAAGGCGGAATCAGGAGATGATACGTAATTCTCTTGCATACACAGAAATAAACTAGTTCTCCGTCCATTTGTAAATTAAGTTGTATGAATCCGTTGTCAAAGGTACTAGGTGCTAATATTTAATTTATATTTTTTTGATATAATTTAAGTATTGGCATCATCGGTCAAATTTACTATTATGTATGCTTTAATGAACAATGAAACCGTATCATTTGAAACTTTCATTCTTCATTTTATGGTATTAAATAATTACTTCGTACTTTACATTAAAGTAAGTAGAGTTAGCATGGTGTGTAAAAAAATTTAGGCAGAAAATATCATGCACTGAATCTTATTTACCGCCACACTTTTGCAGAATGAAATCTCTAAAACAAAGGCCCAGTAAATTTCTTGTATGTATACATTCAATTTTTTAAGTAGTCGTATGTTCTTCACCTGTATTCAAACAAATATTAAATCGTATAAATGGCATATGAAAGGTGTATTAAAATGCAATAGATAGTGTTAAGTAATTGATAGTAATTTCTAACGTAATTTTGTTAATTCCAATGAACGTTGGTGTTTTTTGTGATTTATTCCTCCTCTTGGATATAAAATAACTCAAACCGCATTCCAGTATTACGTCGCCACTCGCAGGTTTCTTACGTAATATTTGAATAAATAAGATAAATATTTGTTTCAATCAGTATGCTAATGTCGCAAGTTAAACAAAACCGCTGTTTCGGTTTTAGATTTTCGGCGAGGCGTTCGGATTGACGCACAAGGACTCATAAAATTTCAGTCAAATATACATGTTCACCTTCGCGAAAACTTGAGGGCAAATGTGCAGTAAATTGAGTACTGCGGTATTACACAGATTACTAATTGATTTAGTACACTTCACACATTTAATGATACAAAATAATAATAATATATATATATATACTTCTAATATTTATGCGTACGTTGTTAGCATAGACAAACAGTAAACATGAGTAAAAAAGGTTTGCCTACATACAACAATTTTTTCAGTTTACAGTGCTATGAAAAATATAATATGTATGACAGCGGCACGGCAGAAATGGTATATTAATAAATATATCAATGCATAGGTACAACGAATATTCAATTTAATTTTGGAAAAAAAAATGAATACAAATCTTTTCTTTTTCTTAATCTTGTACCTTCCTACAGTGAGGTGTAAGGCACTTTGAGTTGAGGTTATTCATTCCTTCTCATGTATTTCTCTCTCCACAATGTTCTGTTTTTTATTTCTTCCTTTATTTCTTCTCAATGAATACCTCGTTTTTGGGCTTCTTCTCTTACTCCCTCTTCTGATGTTTCCCTAGTCTTCTTTTTGGCATTTTACCTGTTGTTTTTGTGTCATATACTCTTCTTGGAAGTCTTCCCTCCGGCATTCGGCAATCATGTCCAACCAACTTAGCTGGTTTTCTCCTATTTTGTCGTTTACTGGTTCTATTCGGTTTTCTACTTGTTCTATGCTTTGTCCGTTTATTTTAATGTCATGTGTTGTGTTTCCTTTTGATATAATAATATTTTTTGTCTTATTTATGTTTATTTTCATATTTATCAGTTCGTTTTGTAGTGTATTTGCATAGGTTGTGTTGTAGTTGTTTTCTGATTCTGCCAGGACTGCCATATCATCAGCAAACATGAGTTCTGCTATTTTTGTTTCTTACATTTTCCATTTTCCCAGCCTTAGTTTCTTCATTTCCTTCTTTGCTTCCTTTATTGCGTCATCAATCACTGCCGCAAACACTAATGTGCTCAGCACACATCCCTGTTTAGCACCCACTTCACACTTAAATTATCCCGATATTTCATTATGTGTTCTTACGTAGTTCGCGTCATCTTTGTGCATTTCCTTTAGTATATCAATTGTTTCTCTGTGTATCCCCCTTTTGTCTAGTGTTTTCCAAATATCTTCTCTTTTTATTCTGCCGAACGCTTTTTCGAGATCGATGAAGCAAATGTGAATATCTTTTGTTTTTCCTCAATGCTTTTTCACTTTCGTATCGTATTATGAATATGGGGTCTTGGGTGCTTCTGCCTGTTCTAACGCCGCATTGTGTTTCCTCTATTGTATTTTCTATAGTTGCTCTTATCCTTTTCTCCAAAATTCCTTGTTAATATTTTTCCTGTTATACTTAAGAGGATGATTCCTCTATAATTCTTGCAATCTCTTATGTCTCCATTTTTATATATCGGTAGTATCTATTATACCTGTTTTCCAATCATTCGGTATTTTCTTTGTTCTTATTGCTATTTTTAATATTTCAAGTAATTTCTCCGATCATTCCTTGCCTAGGAATCATTTCTGTTATTATCTCATCTTCTCCGGGGGCTTCCCCCATTTTTAATTTTGCTATGGCTTATTGTAATTCTTCTTCTGTGATTTGTTTTATTTCCTGTCTGTTCTTATCTCTTTCATTTTCCTCATCTATTTTTGTTACTTCCATTTTTGATTCTCCTTCTATTTTGTGTAATACTTCAAAGTATTGCTTCCATCTTTGTATTATTTTGTCTTCTTCGGATATTACTGTTCCCTTTTTGTCTTTTATCTTCTGCATTGCGTAGTCTTTTTTATTTCGGAGTTGTTTCAGCGTTCCATAAAATAGTTTGGTTTACCCTAAAGTTCTTCTTCATTTTTTCTTCAAATTTTTCCAGGATTCTCTTTTTGCTTCTTTAATTGTTATTTTTGCTTCTGCTCTCTTTTGTTTGTATTCTTCATACTCTTCTTGTCTCCTTGTATTTATGTACTTTTTCCACGATTCTTTTTCTTCTTTATATTTTTTTGCAGGTCTGGGCTCCACCAATCAGTTCTTTACATATTTACGTTTGTTATTTTTGCAGTGCCTCAGCTTTCTTTTGCTGCGTTCCATATTGTTTCCTTGAATCTTGTCAATTTCTCTTCTGCTTCCCATTTCTTACTTTCTTTCAATTTCTTGGTTATTATTTCTTGATATTTCTTTCTATATCATTTTCTTTTAGTGCATAGCTTCTTATCTTCTCCAACTCGTTTTTTTCTTTTATCTTCTTTGTTCTGTTGTGACATTTTTAATTCCATTATTAGTAGATAATGATCACTTTCCATTCCGCTCCTCTGATTACTTTGACATCCTTTACTTGTTTTCTTTACACATGAAAAAGTAGTCTATGATCGATTTTTCTTTTCTGTTTTCCATATCTCTCGTGTATTTGTGTGTTATGCATAAATTTTGTGTTTCTTATGACTAATTCGTTTTCTATACATATTTCTACTATTCTTTCTGCGATTTTATTTCTCCTTCTTTTCGCATTATGTTTTCTAAGTGTCCAGGTTTTTCCGTTTATTTTCATTGTCACACTCATTATTCTTTCGTTAGTATAGTTCTCTTTTATCATATATTTTATTCTATTTAGTGCTACTATTAATCCCACTCCTGCTTTGGCCCATTCTCTTTCATCTACTCCTGACCATATCATCCAATATCCCTTGTGTAGTCTTATTGTGTACTTTATATTTTATCATTTCTTCTATGATTTCCTCTTCCTTACCTTTCACGCTTTTTGTGTTCCATGTTCCTATTCCAGATATTTTTGCCTTTCTTTGTGTTTTGTCTTTGTCTGTTTTCTTTTTACTTTTATTGTGGTTCTCCCTCTCTTCTATCTTTTCTTCCTCCTTTCCAGGTATATCTCCCTTATTCCCTGTTCTCATTCTTATCCTTCAGGTTTTCTTGCTCTTTTTTCTTACTTTCATTTTTCCTCTTGTTGCTCCAGTTGTTTCTTCTTTCTTCTAGTGCTTGCCGTGGTTATCATTTTTAATCTATTATCCGTGTACATTTTCCATTTTCGCTGTATCTTGGTCGTCGTCCCTGTTCCATTATAGCCTGTCTTTACTAGTTTTTTGATCTCGTCTGCGTCTCTTCCTCTGTCTTGACGCCTGCTACCTATTAACTCCATCTGTATACCTCCCTGTTTATTATTATTTTCTGGTATCCTATTTTTACTGTTTTTTCCTTTTCCTCTTTCTTCTCTTGCTATACTTCTGATTTCACTTTGGATGATACTCTCTTCTATTGTTAAGTCGTTTTCCATGTATATTTTCGTATCTTTTAATTAGTGTCAAAAGTGTCCATGCACAATAATTTAGACTGGGAAAGCAGCTAACTACCAATCAGAAGGTCGCCCATTTTGTTTGAATACAATTTGGTGTATTATTATTAAGCAGCATAAAATCCAAAAGCTACTGTTGAAGCATATACAGCACTGCTATAGAAATGTAAGCACCACAATAGAAATATAGTTTTATTATCGCCTCGATAATGACAGCTTTGCTGTCGAAACGCGTCGGTGTTTAGTTAAAACTTGTTGGTGTTTAGTGGGTTGAAGTGTTCAGTGTTCCGACCAAAAATATATTTAGAGTAATGATCGAATATGATCAAATAATAAAAAATAATAAAAATTGACCATATTTAGGGCAGTACATACAGTCAGCGGTTCAAATCGGAGTCGACAACGATTGTAGCCTAGTCGGTGCCTACGCAGTAGCTGATCCGTAAACCTATCTTAAAAGCATTAGTAATCACATATACAGGCTGCAATTTTTATTACAATACTAAAAAAGTTCTGCAGTGGTTGCGTGCGTGATTCATGATCTGTTTAGAGATTAAACTTTACCGTTCCAAATGCACTCCGTATGATTTTACATCTCTGATTCTAGTGACGCATTTTGTTTGCTTGCCGAACAAAGTCAGAGCAGGTCATCGCCTAAATTCAGCTGTCTACGCTGCTCCCAATTAGACTAGCTTTCTCCCATTTTTATTGTTTAACGCAATAACTAACAAGAATCCATATTCATATATTTCACAATAAGTCATACAAAAAATTGATAAATATGTTTGTTTGTATACTATAGGTTACTTTCGACTGGACTTCGAACAACAACAGACATTAACATTACTTGTCTTACAAATTATGAAAACGAGCTAAATAATTTACAATTCTGGAATAAATAGTCATCGACATGTAAGTACATACATACATACATACATAGGTACATATCTATTTTTGTATATAAATTAGAAAATATTACCAAACAGAATTGTTTGCTACTATTAGGATCTAAAGATAAGAAAGACTAAAGACAAAGTAAATAAATGTATGTACACGCATACGTGCCGTCAATTCGTTTGAATTTTCTTTGTTCATTTTTCGTATATTTTTTTAGTTCGTGTTTGGAGAATGATTTTTCTGTTTGTTGGCCACTGTCCGGTTGAATTGACAAATATTTGACTTGTTCTTCACACAGACCTGACACGAAAAAAAGGCGTGTGTATGTGGCCGTAATGCGATATTTACCACAAATTCTCTGCTGGAGTGTCTAGTTATTAGAACCTTGATCGCCAGAACCAGTAGTATAATGAAATGAACAAAATTCCGATGTAGAACACAGATACTGTATGTCGTGGTCAACTAGAGCATAATTATAATTAATAATACTATTTTCTACGTCGTATGTAACATGATATGTATTAAGATACTAGTATTGTTTCTTATTAACGCAGGTAAGGCTGTGTAGTTGCCAACTAGCATTTCTCAATAAATTAACGCTTATTACAAACCATCATAACTTACTACAGTTAACCCTTTGTTTAACATACACATTAATAAATACAAAGAAATGGAAGTTTAACCAAAATTTGGAAAATTTACTACAATTTTCAATTGCAGCTTGGAAAAATTTTAAGAATAACGTGATTCATGTTAAAATATTACTAAATACGAGGAACTTTTATTTTATATACCTTATGTTGTGGTAAAACGCGTTCTCATTACAGTTAATATTGCTCTCTCTAGGATTTAATGTTTTTCAATTTGATTGCGCAGAGAGATTACATGATTTATTAATAGTACAATGTAGTAGATTATAAACACAGTTAACATAAAAGCTAAATAAAGATATTTGCTTTAACCATTTTCTCCACTTTCTCATGCATATGTGAGATGTGCATTCTTAAATCGTGATGGACAGAATCGAATAACTTTTCATTCGTTAATTAATTTGCTTATAAAAATCATTATTCAAAAATATTAATGGGTTACATGGCATTTACAACAAATCGCAGCGTGATCAAACACGGCAGAATTCCATCAAGAAAAACATCATAATTATTGTTGGAAAATTACAGAAGGAGAAAAGAGGTAGCTCTGAATTCATGAGCCAATGGTTTTTTAAGTTTTCCTAAAGATCATTGATTATTATATCTCTCCCAAAATATTTTGAAAATAATGGCAAAATATACAAGCAAATCTTCTAAGCAGCAATCGCCTCTCTATAATCATGTTTTACACACATTGAAAGAGAAAGTCCAAATTCCATAAATATTTTAAATAGGTAGTTAGATCCTTAATTTCCATAATATACGAAAAGTGTAAAATACGTCAGTGCAAGTGATAAATTTCCCAATGTAGACACTATCATACAAACAAGATCCAAATAACAGTAAAGTGCACGTATAAATATATTGTATACAAAGTGAAAAGTTACTTAAAAATCATTAATGTTTTTAAAATTTAAAGTTGGTACCTCAGTTGGGTAAATAGTTATAAACTTTATTTATTTGTGTGATTACGCTTTTGCTATAACTATAGTTTTAGTGCTTTGTAGCGGCAGAAAAAGTTTCGATCGAACGCCACGATTGTTGTATAATTATGGACAAGTCTTTGATCTGTGCAAAATTCATTATTCTCACACAGAAATACAGCGTACTCATAAATGTGTGCACTTGGAACGGTAAGAATATTATTATCATAGAACTCATTTCTACATGGTTCAGGTTTTTTAGTCCAAGAGTGTTGCGAAGACACATTTTTGGCAGACGAAACACTCAGAAAGAGTCAACCGACGTTCTCCAGATAATAACGCCGTACAGAATGCGCGTATGGACGTACGCGTAGTACGCTTCAAGAGCAGACCTAATATTTGAAAGTGCCAATATACGTAAAGTATAGGAAAAAGAAGAGAGTTTTATTGCCAACTTGTTAATATGACTCGTCCAGATTAACTGACAGTGCAGTGTTATTCCCAGAAACTTCACTTCAATCAACGGTGGTAAGTAATTCATTTTTGTATTCCAAGGTTTAGAATCTTGTTTAAAACAGCTAACAGTCATCATGTTAGTCTTTTTAACATTACGGTTTAGGTTATGTGCGGAGAGCCAAAACTCCAGACATTTCTCCGGAGTTTTTGTTACCTCTGTGGATAACGATGCGTTAGTTCTAAGAACCATTGTACAGTCATCTAAAAGCAGAACTGCCTTATACTTAGTGGCTTATAGTAAGTCAATAATGCAGACTATGAAGAATAATGGCCCCAGGAATGAACCTTGTATCACTCCACGTTTTACCGTTTGCCACTCCAAGTAAATAATTCCTCTTGTTTTATCGTCCCAGATGTCTGCCCTTTGTCGGCGATTACACAGGTAAGATCCAATGAGGGTGGCTTTATCAATGTGAGGATAAAAGTGTTAGGTAAGTAACTGACAGATATTATTATTATTATTATTGGCAGATAAAATTTAGCAACTACAATGCTTTATCTTGCAGATAACTTCTATTTAACACTCAATAAACGTTTCATTGTAATTATCTTACCAATAAAATTTTATCTGCAAGTTAATTTATTTATCCTCACATTGATAAACCCACCCTGAGACGAACAGTTGTATGCCTGACACCGATTGTGGACAGTTTGGCATAAAGACTTTCATAGCAGATGCTGTCGAAAGCACGAGACAAATCCATGAAGATTTGCAAAGGTGTTCTCATCATCATTAACTCCACCATTATATTGTGCACCAATTGGTATAATTCTTAATTAATAGATCTTCTTCTTTGTTTTGGTGAAAAGAGCATGTTTGTGAAGAAATGAGTATATTCCTTTCATAGATTATTCTCTCAAAATCTTTAGACATGCTTGTAACCAACGACATAGGTCTGTAGTTATTTTAATCAGATTTGTTCCCTTTTTTGTAGATTAGTTTCATTGTAAATTTTTTAATCCGTCAGGAAAGACTCCATTCTCAAAACTTAAATTTATTAGGTATATAAGCGGCTGCACAAGAGAGTATGCTCATCATCATGCCCTACTGATTTTATATTTTTTAATGCCACTATTACATTAAGTACCTTTGTCTCTGTAGCAGGAAAGTGAAAAATACTTTCGGAATATATATTGTGTATACATAAGTCGATCCAAAATTTATTTATCTAAGTGAAAAATTAGAATATTCACTTACCTAACATTTTCAGTTTTAATATGATTTAAATCATAAGGTATTGTCCCTCTTTTTCCTGTTATTGCTCGAACCAGCGTTCAAGTCGCCCTGGATTTGTTTTCCAAATTTAGGATACAATCAAAGTCATATATTCGTTCTCAGATATGTAATTCATTTCCAAGTGCTTTAAAAAACTATTGTTCTTATTTCTGGATATGTGGTTATTAAGTATATTATTGTACATCTGTCTTTTTATTTTACATTTCTCTTCTACTTCATCAGTAAGCCATTTCTTTTACATGCTATTCTTTTGCTTTCTAAATATCCTCTTAGAACATTCATAACTTGCGTGAGAAATTTTTTGAATTGCATATGTATACTCTGTGTTGGTTTCTACTTCAGTTATAGCAGATGTCCAATTCATTTCAGTGAGTCTTTTTGATAGGAGATTTAGGTTATGCTCATATACAACACGTTTTTGTATATGATGGTTTTGTGTAATTTCTGCATTTAATCGAGGTATCAATATTATTTGAGCGTAATGGTCTGATATAAATAATAATAATATACATAATGTAATACAAACAGAATTCATAATAATAATACTTTCTAATTCTTGAATTAAAAAAAGCGTAATTAATAGTTTAGTTGATTAAGCTATTAAGTTAGCATACAGATTTTAGAAAAGAAAATTTAAACAAAGTCAGATCAATATTAGAAAAAATAGTTGAGAAGTATAAACAAAATATATAACACCGGTACAAAATCATCATAACTAAACCTGGCATATGCCTACCACTTGCAATGCAGGAGATATTTCGAGCGTTATCGGGTTTGCAGTCGTCCAGGGTACGATCGAAGAATAACAAGTTTGATTTGCAAATTAGTATGCAGTCGTATCGTATATAAATATGCCACGATCGGTGAGCTCATTTAATGGTCGAATGGTGAATACAGTGCATACATTTTTCTTATAATTTAAATCAAATGCAAACTTGCATGCCTAAGCTGTTGGGATGTGTAGCACATTTGTCAAGTTAAATCATAACCTATGTCACACTATATCATACATAAATAACTGCGCGACAATAAAACACGGATTTAAAAAATCTTATATTCGCATAATATCCATATTTGCTCACATTAAACAGTTATTCACTAATTTAATCACATCTACTAAAAAAGATAATCAAGGTAATGTTGTTTATGAATTAGACTGCAAAGACTGTAACAAATGCCTATATTGGTCAAACCAAACAATATTTAAATTAATGAATTTATAATCAATATAGACGAAAACTAAATAATAATATTGATTTTGAAAATACTAAAATACTGAAAAAGTAAGGTAATTAAAAAAAAGAATAATTTACGAAATGATGTACACAAAAAAGAAAAAAACGTCTTCTTAGATATTTCTGTTGATAGATATGGCTATGTTTTTTAGTAGTATTTGTCACATATTAAATGCAATTTTTTTTTTAAATTGAAGAAATATTGTAAACGAGAACATAATAATTTATGTTTTGGAATGAATTTGTATTTCATTAATTGCTGTTTTATTTGACCTAGAAGTGGAAATTTATCTGAGATTAAAAGATTGTGAAATTTACTTGAAACTTGCTCTCTCATACAAATAATGAAACATGATTTTCGGTTTTAAGCTTCAACTCCTGGAACAGTGGCGAGTTTGTTTTAGAAATAGTATTTGTATGGTTTATATTGTTTGTACAGTTTGTTGATTGCTACATAAGTAATGGACGTGGCATCAGATAAATTTGATTAAAATAAAAACGCTGTATAGAAATGACACAGAAAATAGAAATATTTTTACTAAGTAATGTGCATTGTTGATTTCGGTAAAGTCAACACAGTGATGTCACTGCTATTGAACCTGGAAGGTGGTCTATAATGATGACTATTGACTATCAATACACTAACATAAAGGAAGTATGGAAAAAATATTAAAATATTAAATCATCCTACTTCTTTTTTAATACACCATAATTTTCTCCGAAACAGATGTGCTAACAACAATTAAGCCAATGTTTAGGAAGTTTTCGACTTGTGATTTTTACAGTGTGTTGGTATCCCTGAACGTTGAAGTTAAGTATTATACTTTGTTAAGCTTAGTTACAGGCAGTGTTTTCTACACAAATGTGTTCAGCTTGTATGTACATTTTACAATTTAATCCAAAGGAAACATCGAGTGCTACAAAAACTTGCACAAAGATAAAGTAGGAAGACATTTACAATTTATCGAGAACATTTACCATTGGCCATATTAAAACAAATTGTATGTTATGTAATTTCCTAGATTATTTACAATTATCTCCAGAGTATACAAGTGTTCCAAAATGTTTTATAAACCCGAGCGAGCTTCAGTTATTTTTGCTTACTATGACACGATATTAAATAGTCCTAAAAAGACGCAAATCCACTTAGTTGATTCCGATTTCTATTGATAATAGTAGGTATCTCTTAGTTTTCAAATGTTAACTAAGACAACTTTTACGATTTGACTAAAACGTCCCTATGTCAGTTATGAATGATAGTAGTTTGCCAAGTAATAAGAGCACTTGTGAATTTAGTTTCCTGTCGTGTATAAGATACTTTTACGTTAATTAATGCAACAATTAATACCAGGAAGGTAACGTTACAACTGAAATTGCAAAACGCCTCCAATAACTTATTTATAGTAATACTATAATTATCTAGCGGAAGTGTTATCTTTATATCTACTCAAGTATATGTATTGGTCTAACAGCAAACCGACTGAACTAGTCCATTGAATTAGTATATTGGATGGCCTTACACGTTTGTCTTTCTGCTGACATACATGCTTTCCGACAAATGTCACGGTTATTACAAGTTATCTAAAGTGCTAAATCAAAAAAAAATACTAATGCAGTAACGAGTTTCTAATAAGAAAAGGACAGAGCATGTCCGTCTTTACTTGAAACATTTATTTTAATACATGTAAAAATTAATATCGGCTCAACAAGGCTTAATATTCTTACCCTACTTGATACGATTAGTGCGTTACTTGTAATATAACAAATTGGTTGAAGAAAAAATACTTGGTACATACGAGAAAATGCATTTAAAATATGATGTAATAATTTATTCGTTGTTGTGTTATATAAAACTTTAAGAATATTTGTTGCCTATAGCATACAGTTGGTAAGTTTCTTGTAGTTTTTTAATTGAACAACAAACAAATAAAATGAAATTAGCCTTTTATTTATTCGCGCTATACCCAATGATTTTCTCACTAGGACAAATTTGCACCAAAAAACTGCTTCTTGTTCTTACATTTTCTTTTGATATTCCTACGTACCAGACAGACCATTTCTCGTATGGTTTCTCTGATTGCGTGTACCTAATTTATTCTACATCTTATATCTATGATTTTTTAAAGTAGCTAGTGTTAAGTTCAATACGTTTATTCTTCTAAGACAAACGGTTATGGAATCACACTAAGTGTATTTAATACAATTTTTTCATTTTGAAGGTTCCAATTTGTGCTTACAACTTATTCCATTGAAGGTGTATTCTATTCAATATCGCACAACCTCTTTAATTATCAAATAGATGTTCTGTAGTCATATAGAAGCACTTCCGAATGCACTACGATGACTGATCATCTTACTCCTGCTCTCTCTTATTTTGTGTCTATTTCTCGTATTTTATTGCTTGGTTTCATAATATCCTTATTCAGATTTCTGTTATGTGACATGTTGTATATTCCACACACTTCAACCCACTAAACACCAACAATTTTAACTAAACACCGGCGCTTTTCGACAGCATCGTTGCCATTATCAAGGCGATGATAAAACTAAATTAAAATAAAACCTACAATAGGTAACCTAAATGTTAATTTCCGATTAACTAAAACAATTCTTCAAATTCTTTACATATGACTTATTTTTGTATATTTCCCAACTTTTAAAAACATTTAGAAACCTAAAATGGTTTATTTGTCCAATTAATTTAACATTCGTATGATCGATGTTGAGATCTGTTTCAAAAATGTGTTGGGCAACGCTTTATTTCTCAATTCTACTACATCTAAGACTAGCCATATGCTCTTTAAATCTAGTTGACACTGCTCTCATGGTTTGCACAATACACTTTTGATTACAATCTTTACAACTGATTTCGTAAATCCCTCACTATTTTAAAGGTTGTGTCTTATATTTAGGGTTACCGATGATACTTTGTAAACTAGTCCCAGAACTGTAAACTATTCTGAAATCTAGCTCTTTCAAGATTTTACTCAAACCTTAAGTGACAAAGGGAGCGCAAGGAAGGGTCATAACGGGTTAAGCTTTAACATCCTCTCGAAAACTCTTAGATCCTTCCACAGTTTTGGGTTTCATGAGTAAACTTCCCAATTAACTTATAGATAAGCTGAGGCTGAAAACCATTACACTTGGCCGCATCATTTATAATATTAAGCTCTTTCTCATACCTCACTTTGTTCAAGAGAAAAGTGAGGAGTCTGTGTACCAAAAAATTCAGACTTGCCATTTTGTATTGAACATTGGAATCTGAAGGAATGTAGTGAAGTGTACTGCTTTCCAAACACGTCAAACTCTAATCTATTGCTATTTTTAATTTCTAAAGTATCTAGAAAGAGTAGCTGACCGTTTTCTTCTCTCTCATAAGCGAACTTTATGGTTTCTGACCGATTATTTAATCTATTGAGAAAATCGTCAATATTACATTTTTTAGTATCAAAAATAGCGAAAATATCATCTACAACCAAACCCTAGGAAAATATTTGCCCTCACATTCTAAGTCCTTTTCGAAACGTCTCCTGAAAAGGTTAGCTAAAAAGGATAACAAGCAGTTACCCATTGCCGTTCCTTTCAGCTGTTAATAAAAACTCCCGTTGAATTAAAAAATTTTCTGTTTCATCAGATGTGAGTTAAGGGAATATATTCCCGGACACATTGTTGACTCAAACTATAAAACTCTTGAAACAACAAGTCCTCAAGGTATGTCAAGGTGTCTGGAATCGGTAATATACTGGGAAAGAGAGAACTAACATCAAATGAAATCACTACTTCGCCCTCCAGCAACTGAATATTTTGAATTTTTTAAATAAATTCTAAGCAATTTTTTACTACATCACTAGGAAAGTCGGTGCATCAATTGCTGAAACAACTGGCCTTACTGACTTGCCAGGTTTGTGAATTTTAGGTAAACAATATAATTTAGGGATAACAGGATTGGAAACATGTAGCTTACGTCTAACATCGGAAGTAATAAGGTTGTTATAAGCTTTAAACACATAGTTGACGTCTCTAATAATTTTCGGTAAAAGATTTCTTAAAATTGACTTATAAGGACCACTACTCAACAGGTCATAACCCGATCGTAGTAGTCCTGTTTATCTAAAATAACAACCTTGTCCCCTTTGTCAGCTTTCAAATAAAAACAATCTTTTTCCCGCAAAGTTTTAACGATGTTAATGTTTCCGAATTTCTGAAATGATTTATAGGATTTCAAATTTGTTGAAATAGTATGTTTGCAGGCCTCCCTAACGAACTGTTTTGTGGGCGCAGTAATGACCCACTCAACATTCGATTCACGAGTCTGCAAACCAAATTTCAATCCTTTATTCAAAAGATTAAGTTCCCGTTCACTGAAAATTTTCGAGGAATGGTTTTCTACTATGTTAATGGTATTCATCGGAGCATGATGTTTATTCTTTAAAGGCAACCTAACTTTCTTAATTTCCAATCACGAGAGAATTTCTTATTTTGATCTTTTCTATCGATTGAAATACACACATATAAATTTCTGGGATAAATTCTTATCCTTTCAGTTGGTGTTAAAATATAAATAAGTAATTACCCGAAAAAGTAACAGTTCTAATCAAATTGAATGTATTTGTTTTCTTTCCCCGATTAAATTACATCTAAAACCCGGAGTTAAAAAAAGTGATAGAATTGTTGTCTAATAAAGATAAGTTAAACACCAATTTAACACCATACAGACAATGAATTATCCAATACTGCATAATTCATAGATCAGGAGAAAGAATACATCCAAATGCAAAACATTTTATCTGCTTCGGAAAAACTCAACACCGAAGTTAATCCGAAAAAATGAAAATGTTATCCTAAAAGAGTTAGATTTAGTCCTGCATAAGCATTTTCTTAGAGAAAGGGTAGCGTTCCTGCTCTAACACGAATAACGATTATTCTGTATACTTGGGTTAACAGAAATGGATGCTGCATTTTATTTACGTATCAGGAATCATAAGAAGTGGGCGAAAATAAATAGTGACTTACTTACAAAAGAGGTCATAGATGATAAAAGTAAGTACCTAGTATAATTATTATTATAGGTAAACCAGACACATTCATATCTCAGGCTGTAGTTGGACAACATATATAGGGTGGGGAGAAATTCGCGTAAGATCAACACGTGGCGATCTTCTTTGTTAAATTCTTAGCCGTTTATCTTAATCCGAAAATCTTCTATCTTACATCCTGCGTCTACACGAAGTCTCTAAAGTTTCAGTTTTGGAGTTATTAACCGCGCATTTTTAACTATCCCTTTGTTGGTAAAAGAAAGAAAAGTTAAATAATGTGGTACTTTAAAGATTAGTTTTTCATAAATACTATCCTTTCGCATTATAATGTTTTTAACATTTCTTTGTGTCTATATTTTTACTTTAAATACATATGGTAACATAGTATTGTGAATGCAGTATTTAAAACGATTTAAAATAGCATGATAGGTTGCCTTTGTCAGATTTTATTAATAAATAGTTGACATACATATTTCGAGTTATCAAATTTAATTGTCATCCTTGGCTGTTTTTCTCATTCAAAATAATAATTTCTAGTATTTTTCTGTTATTCATAACAGTAGTAGGTTTATTAATTTAGGTAGGTAAGTTTATTTAGATCCTTGTTCGGTTTTTTCGCGTTTTAGTTTTTATTTCCTTAACAGAATGTGATAAGCGTACGATAAAAATTGTAATTGTAATTTTTAAATAAAAAAAAACTTTCGAAGTTAATTTTGTTTCGATAAATAAGTACTTATTGAATAAAAAGCGTTGTTTTTCCATTTATTACAGTACAATAACATTAATAGTGCAAAACTTCATACAATAGGTTTCTGTGCACCCTCAATTACAGCGCAAATCGATACAATCTTCAGTATTATACATACATACAACACTGTTGCCAAATGTATGTTTTCTTCAAGCGGTTCCCGAAGGCACACGAAGGATGATACACACTAATAGTATTAAAACTTTTCACTCGGAATTGAATGAAGAATACTGTTACGTGCAGCTCTTACGCAAATTTCTCCCCACCCTGTATAATAAATACAGATCAATATTTTTTACCAACATATATTCCTCTCTTTTTAGGATATTCTGCATTTGTGACGGTTTTTATAGATAGCGGTATAGTACCTGGCAGCAGTTTGTCGGAGGCCTCGGTGCAAAAGTCCAAATGCATTCCTGACGATTCCCAAAAGCTAATTTGGGGCGCTTGATTTCGGATATCACGGTGCGGTTGCACCGACGTAGCCTCTGGTGGCTGGTACTGACATCAGTAGGACGGCGCGAAGAGCGAACTCTAACTCTTCTCGGGGTAACAGTTACCACCTCAGAAGTAAAGTTCTTTTTGAGATAAAACTAACACTTCTATGAATAACTGTAACTCCTTTCGGGGTAACAGTTACTACATCGAAGTATTGCTACTTAGTTCTCCTTTTCAATATAATACACTTCTCAGGATAACCCTAACTATTTTCTGGATAACAAGCACTATCTTGAAAGTTAAGTATTTCTCCTTTGCGAGATAACTTTAACTCCTTTTGGGATAACAGTTACTATATCGAGGTTAAGTATTTTTCCTTTTCGAGATGAGACTAACACTTTAAAAGATATAAGCAACTACCACAGGGCCAATGTTGTTATTACTTTTGAATATAACACTAGCACGTTTATTCTAACTGCATTCATTTTAACACCAGAAGCGGATGGACGCGAGGGAACACAGAAAAAGTGTTGGAATTAACTCCAGATTTTTATGTGTGTAAACATGTTGCGTTGAAAATCACGCCATACTTGATCTTCAATGTTAAAATTTTCTAAAGTTGGTAAGCTTGCATCTCAAGTTTACGGCGTTTGGCATACATATATTCGATTTCTGAACGCAACCATTTTTCTTTCGCGTAACGAATGACTTTATGGGTACTTTGCAGTTATTCGAAACAGTAACATTAATAAAGTTTGGGAAAACAGAAAAACGTTTACAAGTTTTCAGAAATCTAATATCTTCGCTAATACACCTAATTTAGTACTAACGTTATGGTATAAGCTCTGATCCTTGGACCTGGTAGCCATATTGCGAAGTTCTTCACTGGATGTCTTGGTGCAAAAGTAGAACACTAAACACTTCAACCCACTAAACACCAACAAGTTTTAACTAAACACCCACGCGTTTCGACAGCAACGCTGTCATGATGTTGTATATTTTTCTCGATCGGACAAACTTTTACTTTGATTCTGTTCTTCGCGTTTTGAAAGTGGAACTGTATTTCAATTCCCTAGAATTTTATGTATTATGTATGTATGATAATTTTTTTATGCCTTCTTCGGATAAGATTTCTTTCGTATTCGATCCCATTACTAGCACAAACCTTGCCCAAATCATAAAAACTATCACTGGGCATCCTGCAATTACAGTTTTTATCCTCAAAGAACTCCGCTGGAATTGACGATATGCCATGCTTTCTGGTTAAGTTTATTGTGCAGTATACCGTTGATATGCTAGTAGATATTAGTAAACGATATTTGCTTGAAGGTATTTCTCCGAGTGGTCTATAGAACCTAAAACTTTTCGTATATATAAGAAAGGCAAGAGACAAAAATATAGAAAACTCTAGATAGATCTCAGTTTCATCCGTATTCACAAAAATATTTGAAAAATAATTAATACGCAACTGCTTATGCAGCTTATCTCGTACGGTACAATTTACTATCAGCCACTCATTTTGGTTTCATTCCGAATAAATCGACTTACGATGGCATTTATAACACTCTAAATTATATGTATGTATACGAGGAACTTGACAAAGAGTATGATGTTTCACGTTTGTTTTTCGACCTTTTCAAGACTTTTAACATAATAGATCACGATTTTCTGTTGGGTAAATTGCAAGGACTCGGTATGCGTAGAACCGCTTATAATTTATTCTTTTCATATTTGTCCCATAGGACAAGTGTGGCAATCGAATCCGATTGAATCCAACAACGTCAGGCACACATTTTTGTCGTCAACTACTAGTATCGCACATGGTGTTCCACAGGGTTCGATACTCGAACCTACATTATTTGTGCTATATAGTAATGACTGTGCACAACGGGTGTTTATCTTGCTTGACGTCATTTGAACGACATCGGCTTAAATCAATATTTATGAATTTCTGGACGTATTGAGAGCCGCCTTATTATATTTATATCTAGTGAGATGAATACAAAGAATTGGGAGAAGCTAAGTGTACCGTATCATAGAGCCACACTCTTCGAGAAAAATCTCTGATAAATGGCTGTCGTAAATATTTACCCGCAACCTTAGACCAAAGATCAGGCCATTGGTTCAATTTAAGAGAGTTTTGAAGTATTTTTCAATAGACCGGTGTTTTTATAGTATTAATGAATTTATGACTCTCTAGCAAGTCGCAATTTTGGTAAAAGCTTTGGTGAACCGCGTAACAAGAGGAGAGTTAAAAATATTTTTAATACATTACATAGTATAGAGAAACAAGTAAAGTCAAAGGAGAAACAATGGAAAACACGAGGGACATATCAAATAAAACACGACATACCACTTGATTTGAGACACCCCGTATACGTAAATCCTGAAATTGCAAAATACATGATCTACAGATAAAAGAAGTGAAATGGAAACCACAAGTGTAATGAATGTTCATAAACCTGAGTACCTATTGTTTATTCTTAAACTACGCACAATATTCCACATAACAATTAACGGAAAACTGAACTTGCAAGGCACTTAATGTTATTTAATGAAGCGATCTTTTTTCTATAATTGTGAAACTAGTACGCACGCACAATCCGCAGTTACTAAATATTTAATGACTTTTGATAATTTTTTGAATTGTTCGGTGTTCAAAATATAGAACTACAGTCTCTATGTCTGCCCTAGAAATATTTTGAACAGTACAGCTTAAGAAAGTAACATGTCTGTTAACAGGACATGGTTATCTAAGAGGTCACCTGAACAAGGTGAGCATCTATAAAGATGAATCCTTGCAGACTTTGTAATGAGAAGAAGGAAACAGAAACGTAGGATTGCTATGCAAAGCACATTTGATTTACCATTGGAGAAAGGTTTACCGAAGAGGCTCTTAAACCTGATGGAGGGAACTAACCTGTTTGAAGAAAATCGAAAGTTTAATACATATCCCTATAGACCTAACTGGACGCATACGTTTGTTAATTTTATTAAAACTGTACATATTTTTTACTGCCTAGTATACCACCATTTAAAATAATAAGAATAGGATTTTTATGGCTGATTACTAAAAGAAATTATGATAAAAGTAATAGTTCGTTCAAAATATAGCCAACAGTGCTAGGTTAGAAACATAGATAAGTCATATTTGCTGACAAACCTACTTTCTTATTTCCTTTATATGTATGTACATATGAACAAACTAAGATTTATAAAATAATTAATTTACATCGTCAGTATTTGTGAATATATTAAACCTTTATCACTAGAAAGTGAAGTCAAGTTTTGAGTCGTTTTTAGCCGTCTTGCAAAGTATATATTTTGACATTTGATAAAGATATTCAGACTGTAGCTTAATGTGGATTTATTGACCAAAGTACCGATATTGTTACAGAACAATATCGGTACTTTGGTCAATAAATCCACATTACAGACGTACAGACGTTTTGAACAACAATTATCACCTAGAGGGTTACCGTCTTACATGATCCTTGTTTTGATATTAGGCCTGAAATTGTTTTTCAAATGATAATTGACTGTAATTAAATGTTATGGCAAGCGATATTTGTAGTTGGCTATAGTACATCTTCCATCCAATATGCTAAAACAGTATGCCAAAGCAAGTGAATTACTTAAACAAGTCAAAGTACAGAATAGTCAATATGTCAAACACTTTAATGTAAGAATAATCAATACATTTTCATATTTCTTGACCCGTTGAAATTTCTGTCATGAACTTTATTGATTTTTTAAATAAAACTCATATAGGTACGAAAATAAGTATGTAAACACAGAACTTATAGTGAACACCTAGTATCACAAGTGTGAAAATAGTAAAACCTTCATAGTACAAAATCGCATTTCATTTTACATTTACGTTTCAGTTGAGTATATTAATATAATCAAAGACATATAATAAACAATACATAGCTACACATTACGATTACAAATGATGGTATTTGTCATGCCAGTATGTAACAAATAAATGTAGCTATCACCAATAAAGTCTATCTTTCATGCCGTGAAACAATACTACATTGGCATATCCAAAAATAAAAGCCAATAGACATGGTCAAAGTATAAAGTCGTATAATGTGTAATTTATTAATTGAGTCGAACAAGTAAGTGCATTTTACAAGATTGTTCACTAACGTCTTTCAAGTTTAATTAGCGGTGTGCGTGGGTTTAACCGTGAAATTCACTTAAAGAACCGTTGCGTTGCGCTGGTTCTTCTCTCTTTTCTATCCGTATTCTTCCTCAATCGGTACGGCTTTTCCCTCTTTTTTATTATACGGCATGTTGATGTTTCTCTTTTCGTACTTGTGGAAACAACAAGGTACAGCGGCTTAGGTAACAACCTCCTTAATAGAAAACTGAGTATGTTAATGTCGCAAAGGTTGAAGCCAGCGTTGCGGTGACAGCTCATGATTTGATCGGAGGTCGTCAAGAATAAGGTCAGGTAGGTAACTCGTTTTCCTCGGCGGACTATTGTTTACGTAGTTGACGGCAAGCGCTTGTGCAATCGAATGACATTCTTAGAAACCACGAATTACGTACTAACGGACTTGATATTAAACACCAAACGAACTATGATGGTAATGGTTCTAATAACATGTTAGCTTTGAATGATTTATATATAGATACTGCTAGATATTTATTAAGAATTAAGAAGGTCTAATTCTTGGGTGTAATAAATGCCAAAATGAAATGTATAAAGTTGTATCTACAGCGCTGTAACGTCAGACTTTTCAATCCAGTTGTATTTTCCACAACAATTTTGCTAACTTTTAAATTTTCCTTAAAACGCATGAGTAACTGAATTAGTTTTAGAAACGTGAGGGACAGGTGTTCAATTTCTGATAGATACAATAAATTTCTTTTAACACGTAATTCGTGATACTTTGACGTTCTTTTTATTGTGAAAATCATTTTAAATTAACTGGAAAATTTGAACTAATGGACATTTATATTGCTTTTAATATAACCCTGTCGCACTATTAACGTATTAATTCTACTCAAATTTAAGATGGGTATCTAAAATAAGATTATTAGCAATACCCCACCCTCAACTTCTTTAATGTAATAAACATTTTTTTATTATTATGTGTTTATACACCTTCAAAAACGTTATCTCAAAGATCACAACCATGAACTTGAAATTTGCTGGGAACCAAGAAATTGTTTGAAGTGTTTCTAATCAGTTACGACTACAATTTACTTTTACAAGAACATCTGACTGTTAGTATTAATTTTGCTTCTGAGAACGACAAATCATCACAAACACCTTCAAAAAATATACAATAAGGAATGCTACACCAGCTACCGGAGATAAGTTGCTGGTATATGTTACCAGTAATTAGAAATTAAATCGCTTATAGTTCTTGGCATTAATTAAACAAAATACTTATAGTTATCTTTTAATTCCTGATTTATTTCCACTTGTAGGTCAATAAAACAATAAATAATTAAATACCAATTTATTCCTTAACATATAATAATATGTTCTCGTTAAATAACTTCCTCAGTGGAAGAAATTGACATTCAATATGTGTCAAATTACTAATAATATAAATATAAATTGCCATGCCTATCAACAAAATTATCTAAAAAATAAAGAATTCATTGATATATCGAATTTTAATTATATTCAAGTAATAATGAAGGATATAATGATTTTATTGATTTATTTATTGATTTATTGTCCAACAGTACATAGATACCAATTACAGGACAAATTGAAAACAACAATCATATACACAAATACATATAAAAAAATCAAACATAATGATCATCATAATATATTAAACAACTCAATCAAAAATACTAATTTAATACAACTATAAAAATTGAAATGATTTGAATTATTCGTAGGTATATCAATCTATCTTTTGTCAAGCTCTAACAATTCTGTTCAAGGACTTAGGAAAAACATGTCAAAAAAACCTAGCCAAGAGTTTAAAATTAATAAAATTCAGGCGTGAATTAAATTATTATAAATAACGCTTAAATTATCAATATCCGTTCTAAAATTTACCGCGTTTTCATCTTTTTTAATGTATATCATTTCGTAAATTAATCTTTTTATTATTATTTTCCTTTTTTAAAATTCTAGTGTTTTGAAAATCAAAATTATGTCGTCTATCTTTAGAGTGCTTAGATAAAGCAGTTCCAGCGGTGACGTTATGTGTAACAGTGTATTGGTGATTATAAATTCGTTTCTTTAAATATTGTTTGGTTTGTCCGATATAACATTTATTACAATCTTTGCAATCTAATTTATAAACGACATTACTTTGATTATCATGTTTAATAAGTGTTTTTAAATTTGTGAATAAGTGTCTATTGTTGGTAGGTATGAAAGTCATGTGAATGTCTGGTTTCTTTAATTCGTGTTTTATTGTGTCGCTTAAACTGTTTATATATTCTTTTTGTGATTAGGTAATTTATTATAAAACTCTTTAGGGTAACTATTTTTTTCTAGTATTTTTTTAACTTTGCTTAAATTTTCTTTTCTAAAATCAGGGTGAGCTAATTTAATAGCCTGATCTACTAAACCATTAATTACTTTTTTTTTAATTTACAGAAGTGTTTGAAAAATAGTTTAAATGCCTACTACTACTAGTGTCTTTAATGTACCAGTTTGTTTTTATTTGTATGTTATCATGTATTATCTTTACATTTAAAAAATTTATAGAATTTTGATTTTCTCTTTCAAAAGTAAATTTTAACCTATCATGATATGTGTTAAATGTGTGCAGAACATGTACAATTTTATCATTTGGTATGCAGCATATACCATCATCTATATACCGCTTATAAAATTGTACATGACAGTTTAATTTGTCAAGTGATACCTGCTCTATGTCCTCCATTACTAAATTTGCTATAACAGCAGATATACTTATAGTATGTATTTCGGCTACTCGCGTATTCTATATCGATTTTCATTTGCATGTATACTAACCCACTTATCAGCAACCGAGCAACACCAGTAATCGCCGCAGATAGCTGATGCCACGAATATAGTAATAAGAAAAAATAAAATAATCAATTAATGCGGATAATAATTCGAGTATAACTAATTTACAATGACGTAAATTAAATACATAGGACAGCTTAGTAGTACAAATACAAGAATATTATGTTATCTGGCGAACATCCTTCTAAGAAGGCTTTGTTTCGGTGTGGACCATATGTGGATCCGTGCCGCAGTAATAAGTCAACAAACCAGCTCATGTTGGTTTGTTGATTTATTTGCCGCGACAAAACGTAAAGCAAACAAAAAAAAGAGTGAATACGCTATTTTTCATTTATAAATCTCGTATAAAATTAATTTGCTAATTATCTAAACTAAATTCAAACTAGTTTATCTTCTAAAATATAAATAGGTTGAATTTATCATTTGCTTACAAATTTTAATGTTAGAGCATAACCGAACACACTTTTTATTGTCAACTAAATCTAGTTATATGTCATATATACAGTCAGGTACAAGTTCCGTTATTAGTTATTAACATTAACTAAATAGCTACTCCGCAAACGATTAAAACGTGGGAAAAAGATATGAATGTAAAGCTTAAAATTGAGATATTAAATTGATTAATAAGTTGGTACAAACAAAATATTTAATTCAGCAGTACTATTGTATGTTAAAAAAGCGCAAATTGCTCTGCAACGCGACAACTGCAACCTTCTAACCTTCATCTACTTTATTTGTATGGTTGTTCTTATTATCACACAGAATAATGAGTCATTACAATATGTGTTCAATGGAATAGGAAAAGTTGTGACTATACCTATATCTATAATTTTTTACATTAAATGTTGTGTTAAAGGTCGATTTACGACTGTGTGTAATGTATGATAGCGTATTGATATTACAGGAACGATGTTAGTTAACAAAAGAAACCTATAAAATACAATTTTTGTACAAAGTGTTAATCACACACGATAGTCATTTGCTGTTGTAGATATCTAAAGTCTAATAATACGTTTTGTTAGATATCATAGAGGGTTTGTTCATAATCGTGACACAAATTTTGAAAATTGATGATTATTGTGATTGCCAAAACAATAGTTGCTTAACTTTTATAAGTACAGGGTGTTTATAAATTCCTTTAAATTTATATTAATCGCGGCCTAAAGTAATTTCCAAACTCACTTCACTAGCAAAAGGTAAACAGCTAATATTAATTTCAGTAAACACATGTTACGGAGATAATATCAACCTGGAGAGGAACTATCGGAAGCAGAGCATTGCAATTCTCTCTAGTCAAGTAGCCATAACGACGCTGAGTTCTAGCAGCATCAGCTCGAAATTGGTGAATGTCTGAACAGATTAAACAACCCAGACAAAAAAAAACAGAGTTGCATTATGCTAAGTACCAGGACATACTGGAATCAGAGGTAACGAACAAGCTAATCTACATATTAGCCAGGAAGGCCGCTAGAACTCCATTTGTGGGACCGGAACCGTTCTGTGGTATAGGGATGAGCACCTACAAAAAGAACAAAGATACAGAAGAGAGGCTCAGAGCATTTCTCTGGAAGAATCTCCCTGGCCTGAGACACTCCAAGATATTCCATGGAAGCTACAACAAGCACAGAGAAAAAAAAAATCTTTGCTAGAACTAAGCAGAAATAGACAACACATCCTCACGAGTTTTCTTACAGGAAATTGTCACCTTGGGGAAGACATGACAAGGACAAGTCTAAAACATAATAGCGACTGCAGGTTATGCGGGGTGGAGGATGAAAATCCGGAACACGTGATATTCAACTGCTCTGCTATCACGGAAACGTGATCCAAGTATCTCGGCAAAGAGGTCATAGACGAAGAAGAAATAGCTTCTCTGAAACCATCACAGCTATTGCAGTGTATTAAAGCTCTTAGACTGGACGAGAAATTCTGAGAGCGGGAAAACTCCAGCACCTTACAGCTCATGCAAGGGGGCACAGTAGATCAATAGATCGCAGTGCAATCCTTTATTAAATCTTAAATCTACGGAGATAATATATACCAGCTTTAAATGAAACAATTACCTCCATAACTAAGTTGAATTTACTCCCTAAAGAAGGGAATGCTACCCATACGGGATATACATATTATTACCTCCGTGAAAGATACAGTTAACTCCGTAGTTTACCTCCTTAAGAGCAAAATATTTAACTCCAAAACAAAGGCCTCTTCGACGGATGGTCGAGAGGGAAAGCTACAACCGAGTTAAATGAAATTAATCCAATTCCGTATTTTTATCTGTGTACACCTTGCCTACGCCAGCCACGGTAATCTATTCTGCACTTGCACTATATTTATGGTGTCGCTTATTGTTACAACGATTTACGTTATAATTTCCAACGATTATTTCTTCCTCCAAGTTACACCAAGTACTTCTATTGTACACATGCTACTTATATTCGTTATATTCACTATTACTGCTTGAACTTATAATTGCATGAAAAAAAAAACTGCCACCATTGCATTGCATTACACGAGTGAAATGCCCGCATTTCTCAAGCAGCATTAATCATAAGTGTAGAAACACATGCTGAAGAAAAATCAAATGGTACAGTTATAAACGCGTTATGTTGTTGCAAGACTTTAGGTTTAAAAGTTTACCGCAGAATATTGCAATTCGCAGAAAAATAAACCAAGGATATCGAACGGGATCTTATTTTTTATTGTTAATAAATAATCTACTAGCATGTAATGCCATGTGTCGGTGGCATAACAGGAATTTCAGTAGTTAACGCAATGGCCTTAACTTATCAAAGTCGCTGTGATCCCGTTTTCAACGTTTTGCGTCTCTGCGGAAGAGATACCTATTAATAAACAGGTTCGCGGCAAAGCAATAACGCCAAAGTAAACAATAAGACTACAGCTTACATTCGATAAAAATATGGTTTGACCATTCATATACAAAAATAGACCTTGACTGTACGAACTCGGTAATGTAGTGGCCGTTTTTCTTGTACATATACTATACGTATAATTATTTTATTATATGTGTATTATTATCTGCATCTCTATCTATACATGGTCAATATTTCCTCATATAGATAGCAAAGCAATAGAGCAACACACATATAGTGTTTTAATCTACTGAATTTTGCACAATCTTCCATTAAATACTTTTGGCCATGCGTTTGCAGATTAACTGCTGTTTTTTAAATTCTCTATAGGAGCAATGTACAATTTCTCTACAATTCCAGCCATCATTTCCGGGATTAATTTAGAAAATTAATTATAAATTATTTTCTAAATTACGTTGCATTAATATACTGTATGTACATCGCAAACAAGAGGACTACTACCACGAAAATTAAATGCAAATGGGAATAGCAAACATTTAACTTGTACCAAATCATATGCTACCAAGCGGTCGTAATTTTATTTAAGTATTATATACCTGCTACCAAGCAAGGATTTTTTAAATGTTATAGCATTAATAAAATAATGCAAAACACATTAAAATGTCAATCAAAGAAAGTAAAACCATAATGTAAATAAATTCGCTGTAGTGTATGACCTTAGTCAATATTTCAAGATAAAATACAAATATCGTGTATTATTATTTTGAGCTGATTCTATGTATAACATGCCGCATTGCTAGACCAATATCTAAATTGCTTATTTAATTCAGGAGGCAACTCATTATTTGATTCAAAAACCCTTGGCATAGTTTGTCTAGCCAACTGCATATATTACGTAATTCCAAGACATTTTAATCTAAAGTCACATTATATTTTAAATATCTGGAAACCCGACAGTAACAGAGAGATGCAAAATGTATGCGGTAAGTACTTTATACCAGATTTGTTAGGAGAACTATCTCCTTATAAGTTCAGTAAGTAAGTAAATAAGTTTTCTCAATTAAGCGATCCACCGATTTTATCAAAAAACCACATCAAATCACCTGCTTAGTCAAGAGAAATTTTGAACTAGGTTAAGAAGTATGTATAAAGTAGCTGTATAATGGATACAGAATTCATAAACGGATTGTGCGAGAGTAAGCATGATAATACAACACGATTCATTAAAGGAGATGAAACCTGAGCTGATCTTAAACTCGAATTACATGCTGATGAATGGAGAATCTGAAAGCATCTGGCGGACCACATTCAGGCCATGCTCCTATGTTTCTAAAACCAAGTCTCCGTATTTGTAGATATGCATTTCAATTGTATTTGTCGTAGTCGGTATATAATCGCTTTGTAGACCAGATGCGGTCGTCGTAACGGCATGATGCGTTATTTCGTTATTTAATGCGTTGATTCCTAGGATTGCTAAAGCTAATATGAAAGTTGTATATTAAGCAGTTGATGTACAAAAGATGGAATTAATCGAAGCAATTAGAACATAACATTGATATATACCAAGTCCTCTTTGTTTCAATATATTTGAGAGTGGTTAACCTTCCTTCAATTGGTTAACATTTTGATGCATTTTGGTATAACTTGTACCAAAACAACACTACTAAATAAACATCAGTAACTTTCTAATATTCTTCTAACTTTGCTTAAATTTTCTTTTCTAAAAGATTATATTATTATAGCACCTTATGTCTAAATTCGACTGTTTGGGAAATATTGAACAAAATAATCGGTTAGGAATAATTAAAACATAACAAATAATAAGTTAAAAGGAAAACTATATAAGAAAATGTTCTATCTGCCTCTTGACAGTGTCCAAGTCACTCTGTAAACTCGCAACTCGATTTTATTTTCAAGATCATCTAGAGTCCTTCCCATACAACACTTTAAATGAATATAAAGGAGTCAAATCTGGTAACGTAGGCGTCCTGATCTATCCATCTTCTCGAAAAACTTTCGTCTAATTAGTTTTCAACATAAACACCAAAATGTGATGGTGCCTCATCGTGTGGAAACCGGATGTCATCTCTTAATACCTGTTTGTTGCTATGATTGGAAGGAGGTTTAAATAAGAATTAGCCGTCAAATCCTCATGAAAGAAGAAAGGTCCTACAATATTGTATCCAATTATGCCTGCCGATAAATTTCATTTTTGGGGATATTGTGTATTGCGCTCCATCATCCAATTGGGATTATGTTCGAAGAAATACCTGCAATTGTGTCCTTTCATGCAACCGTTACCATAAACGTGGCCTCATTCGAAAATAAGATGGAGCTCAAATAGGCAATTTCATTATAACTCGACAGAATTGCATATGTTTAACTGGATCATCTTTTGATACTTTCTGAAGTGAATAAACTTTATAGGGAACCCTTCTAATTAGTCCTTCGCTATTATTATGTCGTACGGAAAGCTTGGGAATTAAAGTTTGTTGATCTTGTTGCACGTCAAGCAAAATATCCAAAGATTTAAATTTGTAGGATCGTGACGACGGAATATTTGATTGAAGATGACAATTGCTTCTCGAAAGGACCTACGCCTCGCTTATTCCTAAATCCTAACGCTATACGTTCTCGTTCTGTTAAGTCAACCATAGTGACGTTTCGAAATGGTAATATTTGAATCGAAATATTAGCACTGTGGGTACTAGTAACAGTAAAATAAAATAAAACGGATTTCAATGACGCAATATAAAGACGCGTTCAGAATATTGAACAGTTTAACATATTTAGTTACGTTGCAATAGCGTTGAAACAAATACTTGACACCAAAAGTTTGTACGCTAAACATGACCCTTGAAATAAATAATGTTTTAAATTAGGTGTATTATGAAGCTTCTAGAATAAATTGTCAGTATTTCTAAAACAGTTGAATTTAGACATAATATGGTGAATACTAATCGAGAAAATTCATGTATTCACATTTGTACGGTTAAAAGTTTACCGTAGAGTAAAAGGGGTAGTTGAAGAGAAGTTGACTTACTAACTCTGGTGTAGTTGTGCAATTGCTCTGCTCGCATTACTCCGACCGTGCTGAGGCCATGTTGTAGGGGTATATTAGTTGGGATTCTGTACATTTGCCCTTAGATCTAGAAAGCATCTCCATTCTGTGTTGATCGCCAGTTCTAATGGACGATCGGCTTTATAGGCTATTGAATGAGCATATTTATGGACGAAATGCGTAATGCATGCTACAGCAGCGTATAGTAGTTGTCCATTGCCCAACACTATACACCTATTACAGAACAATAATAAAAAATAAAAGCGAATATATACTAAATTACACAGTATTTAACTTCAATTCATGAAGTGTTTCCACTTGTAGATGAATGAAACAACAAATTAATTACATAAATATGGTATTTAATTGATTTGCTGTTTCATTGACCTACAAGTGGACATACTTCAGGAATTGAAAGATAAGTACCTACATAACGGTCATAACATAGATATATGAATATATTAACAGTATTTAACAAACAGTATTAATTTAATAATAATAATAATATTTAATTAACAGTATTTAACAAAAAAGTATTCATAAACATATAACAATAAATTGGACATATTATTATAAATTCTGAAAAATGTCGTTAAAACAGAAGTCAGTAAATTTACACATACGGTATACAGAAGAATTCAGTAGTAAGTTTGTTCTTGAGGTTGGTAATGTAAATGTTGATATAAAGCGAGAAGGATGGGAAGGGGCATGAAAGTTTAGTTTCATCAACAAGTCGTTACAGTCAATTGATCCATTTACTAATTTCCATGCAAATATTGCACAATGTTTTTGTCAATGTTCCGTAAGAGATTGAGGACTCTGACGCTCTAGCAGGTATAGGCTGCCAGTAACTCTAGAGGGATATTAACCAACATTTTTCAAAAAACGACGTTGAATTCGTTCAATGCATAATTGATGACATACGTAATGAGGACACCAGACAACGGAAGCATAAGGTATTAAACAGCATGCTGTTCAATACCTAATCAAATCCGCTCAATACCTGATCAAGGCCGTTCAATATCTGATCAAATATTTTAAAAAGCTGATCACATTCTTTAAATAGCCAAGAGTGAAATGGATTTAATTTTTTCCAAGAACAACCTTCGTAATAACGAGATAATTTACACATGAAAGTAAATTCCTTCGCGGGGTCAAAGGTACCTACTACTAACAACAAAGGCAAAGTTTTAATAGTTGCGAAATCAGTAAACTGTCTGGCATTGCATATAAAACATCGCAGTCGTTTAGAGGCTACGGAGGAAAGGTAATCAATATGATAATTGAAACTAAACATTGATCAAAGATTATTCCGAGGTCTCTGAATTTATTAGCTATACACAACGCATCTTCATCAATGGTGTATGAAGAGGGAACAGATAAGTGACAACCTGACATTTATGTATGATTAATTTTAGTTTATGTTCTAAGCACGACTGTGATACATAATTTAGGTTATATTGAAGGTTCTGAATCTCATCTTCATCCTTTATAGCTGAGAAAAGTTTGACGTCATCAATATAAGCTAACGCAGGGCATTGAAGATTAATAAGTAAATCTTTCAAGTATAAAATAAATAGAAGTGGGCCTAAGTTAGAGCCCTGAGGTACCATTGATGTTGACACAAATTCTCTTGAATGGTAGTCATTGTAGAAAATCTGATTAATCCTGTTACATAGGTAACTTTCCATAAGCTTCAAAAATCCGGAAGACATTCCAAAATGACACAGTTTTTGTAACATAATGATGTGATCTAATGTGTCAAATGCACTTTAAAAATCCGTATAAACGATTACTTCTTCGCGGCAATCTAAAACCTCGGAGATATATTGTGTAAGTATGGTCAAATTGGTAACAGTGGATCTTCCAGGCATAAACCCATGACGAATTGTAGGAAGTTGACCTCCGACATTATAGAAGATATGTATATACTTATACATATATGTACAATGTTCAAACACTTTTGCAAAATTTGAGAGAACTGAAATGAGCCTTTAATTCCCTATAGGACCGACGATCCACTTTTCTTTATAAACAGGTATCAATCTTACTCGTTTCCAGAATTCAGGAAAGGTGTCGAATGGAATGGATAGGTTAATAAGTATTGCTAATGACTTCGCAAAACAAATCTACCATCGCTAATTCGGAAGCTCGAAAGTTTATCTTCCCCATCTGTGTGCTTGCTTGGAGCTTTAGCCATTATCTTAATGAACTCATCTTATGTTACTGGTAGTAACGAAAACCATTGATGATTAGCAATTGCAAATATATCTAGGGGAATGATATTTTGTGTTTGAGCATTCAAATCGCTATGCGTGTGACTATACTGGTAGCACTTTATGGTGAATCTTCTTACTTGTCTGCTCTATCGACCTTTTTGTAGCTATAAAATATACTTCTCCAAACAATTAACACTTTGTTATTGGATATATGTATGTATCTATCTAAATTTGAATACGATTATAGCAATTTTAGCATATTAACATAATTCTGTGTATTATACTGCTAACCTATATTTTTCCAAAATAGACTATATTCAAATTTATTGCAATTAATTCTTTTCAAGGTAAGTATACAGGTGACCTTTGAATTCCGTGCAATTAAGATTTCTAAAACTATGTATTCCTGAATACATTTTCTTTCAGCTTTTACGTGAACATGGGTACGTAAGTATGTATATGATAATTTTATACTTCTCTCATTATCTTAGCCACTTACACTTAATTGAGTCCCGATTAGAAGAGTTATTGGTCTTAATTATAAACATGAATTTAATTTCCAGTAGCAAGGAACGACATAGAAACAGTAACAACAACAATCATAACAACAAGCAGAGATGTGATGCTTGAAGTATTGACCAGAGTGAGAAGGAATGATACTGTAATGAGAAATATGCCCTCCTACGAGGCACAAATAAACAACGCAAATCTCGTTGAACAGGAAAAGCCTTCTATGAGTTCGCTCCAGGATATTATTAAATGCATCGCTAGATAACTGCAGTTAATTAGATGGATAAATCTAACTGGATGATCGGATTGGTCACAAAAACTTGCTAGCTGAAAGAAATAGGAAATACGTAGTTTTAAAGTATACGTGTTATAGTTAGATACTACATTAAGCATAAAGTGTGGCAAATACAGTTATTCAATATGTTTCTTCACTAGAATGTGGTTTTATGCGCTCGTATATGCTACGATAGAAATAATACGATACATTTCTCAACAATCAGTTCAAAGTATCGGTGAACATCGGAAAATATACAAAAAGTGTAAGCAACTTGCAAAGAACAGCTTTTTAAATCTAAAAAACATCATTATACGTCAAAAGTTATAAACACCCATTTGATTAGCGTTGATTTGTATCATTAATACATAAATGATACTTATATTTTGGCGGAGTTTATTTTGAATTATGTCATTAGGTTCTTAACATTCTAATACGAAACTACACTTTACGCAACTGGATATAGGGGGATAACCATCAGAATAGGTTTTGTTTGTAAACTTATAATATTGTCTATTGTCTTTTTTCCTATTTATTCCGATAAATAACTGAAGCGATAATAATATAATTAGCAACACGATCAGCTAATTTTACCAACTCAACTAAATAATAATATACTGTATATTTTCCTGCAATTTCCGCTAAACCTTTCTTCGAATTGTTCATTTTTATCTACGGCGTTGTTATTACATCACGCAATACCTGCAGTCATAATAGAAACTTATCTGTGCATATCTTATGGATACAAGCGATACATTATTTCGGAATTCGCATACTTAAAGAGTACATTGGCTTCGGCAATGAATATTGAACGACTTGGTGACCTAGGCCAAGTTATGCTCAACCAGATCGATGTATTTAAATGTTATTCAAATGAGCGGTTGGTATCGTGCAGAGGCCCTGTCTCTCTGCATATATTCATTGCGCGAACTTGACCCGCTGACTGAGTAAGCTTCACACGATCAACGTACATACGTTCGCCACACATAGATTATTGTTATCGCTTCATTAGCTATGACAATTCGAATTAGAAATCAGTGCTGAGTATGAGAGAGAAATGTATGTTATTAAAAAGAAAAATATTTAAATTGTTTTTTATTTTATTATTATTTTTAATATATTACCATTAACTTATTAAACTGATATTTAGCTCCATGTTCCATACATACATTAGAACACCAAATCGTCTATATGAAATATATTAGCAAAAAAATAACTGGACAAATCTACGCAAGAAAGAGCTTAACCCAGATTGTAGTTTGTTTTCGGCAAAAATAGCATTAAACGTTTTGATCAAATCATTAAATAAGGAGATGCCCTCTTTTCGGTTATAAAATTATTACATTTATTGCTTGCTCTGCATGACTGAATTATTCTTAGATGAGGGTCAATTAAGCATTTTATAGGGAAAAAAATAGCTGATCACCTTTCTGTATAAAATGCCTACAAGAAAGCCATGACGGTGGAACAGGCATGTACATACATACATATACATTCTGCAGAAATGCATTGCTCGGGAATTTTGAAATGATCGTTTGAAGTGCCGTTAGAATCCAAATCTTGGTCACTCTCATCACAATTGCACATTTTTCATTTAAGAACAAGTACGCGTTCATATCAAATAGTGAATAGTACTCCGTGTCATTTATGCTTGTCGTGTGGCTTGTTGACATTTTGATACATATTTATCTTCTAGTAAAGTGGGCAAATCTTCAACGTTTTTCTCAGGTGACCTGCTGTTAGTAGTAGCCAAAAGAAAAGAAATTAATAATCGACTCATGGATCTCTCTAGGTAATATGCCAGAACATTATAATAATGGAATGGCAAGGTTAAGATATGTTATCCAAAATGCGAAAATAGTATATTAAATCAATGTATTGTTCTTGGAGACGACAAATAATTCAACCAAGATAGTGCTCTATAGGTGATGATCGGGCGAAAAGAGGTGCAACAGATTAGTAGTTTCAGTTTATTGCATAGGCTGGTGTTTCAATTGTGATGAATGCTTGTTGTGACTCGTACGATTGCGTCTTCGATCAGCAGTGGGCAGGCGAAGCATTCATTTTTTACAACGGTGACTCATGAGAAATTCCTCGTAGAAAATGTAACTGCCATATTGTGCACTTCTACAATGACTTTCAGTATTATTACCATTTTTTAGACGTCCCTCACTTGAATCATCTAGCAGACTTTAATGTGGCGCTAACTTGGCTGCCAGCTTCTTCATGATAGAAATCGAATGAAAACACCCACACATTTATTTATTTTGTTCTTATTATTTGTACACCTTTAACGTTTTAGCGACATGATTATAGCTTTGCATATTCAGCGGATAACGTGCTGTGGTCTGTTTTTGCGATACCGTTGGTGTTCTAAAAGCATCCATTTGAATCATAGTATCGAAATTGTTGACTTAATGTACTATTCCAATTTTTACTGGTTGTTGTTGCGATAATTTTTTTTTTATCAATTATTTCTCAGAGAACATTCCAACAAGTGTGGTTTCTGTTATTTATACATTCAAATAAACCGCTTGGATAGTATAATTACAATCAATGTGAATCTGTTCGTGAGTAAAAGTATTGCTTTTGTGATAGAAAAAATTAGTGGTGCTTGGTTACAAATTATATCTACAGATTAGTAACTAACAGAATACTTGCTAAGTCCATAAGTAGCTCGTTAAACAAGCATTGAAATGATATTTATTGTTTATATTTTATAGTATGTATGTATTATGGTGTTTTAATATCTAACAAGGAAATACAGGTGTTGTGATTACGTTCCGCGAACTGGGTAAAGCAATAAGTATTAACGAATTTTTAATCAGAGTAGATTATAACGGAAAATTTTATCTTACATTACATAAATACGCCCAAACAATTATTACAATAAATATAACTCGATTGCTTATGAACGGTTTATGTAATTCCGATATGCTGCGAAAATAAAACTCAATTTGTTCTATTTTTATAGGCGACAAAAATAGATACCTACATGCATATATGCACTAATCAAACGTACACAGCATACTAGCGCTTGTTGCACAAGTGCGTACATACCCACACATATTACTACATAAGCAAGTACAAAAAACCTACGTACACGCACAGATTCCTATTTGTGGCAAGTAATTTAAATAACCATAACTTTTTATAACTTAATAACATAGATTTGCATAATAATTTGAATCTAGCATTTATATGATTATTTACTATGTTCCTTATTACAAAAACGAAACTGTTGACCTTATTTAGCGCCTATGTTACGGATTTATGTATTTCCAGCTATAATAAATTAGTAATACCCGTGAACTACTATAATTGCATGGATATATGTATGTAATGCGTATAAAATACATGGAAACATATGACGACTTATTAGAGTTTCCGCATTTTACTAAACTCTTTTTCAATAATATACAGTTAAAACGTTCTTGAATATTGAAAATAAAGCGCTCTATGTAGATGTTTTAAATACAGACTTGTATAAAGGGTAAAGTATTTCAATTCCGAATACCAATCTCGTTATTTCATAAGAAAATAAACCAAAAATACGCTACTTGATAAAATAAAAAGGTTTCATAAGGCATATAAACGTTATAAAGTGGTAGTAGTATACAAATACACAGATACCAATTGCCAAGATAGTGTAAAGCTTGCTGTACTACTGTTTGCGACACTGTATTGCTGCATTTCTTCTTTTCTGTAAATCTGATCGCAGCAGCACTACCTACTGATTTCTAATCGTCATAACCAGCCCTCAAAATAAATTAATCACAAACTTACACAATTACTGTGGTTCATATGTTTGGTTTTAACGGGTGGAAACTGTCAGTAGTAAATATGCTTCTCAGGACATACATTATACCTTCATAAATAGTAATTCATAATCAAGTGATGAGTATTCGTATATTATTTCGCGATTATAATTCCAAATACGATATCACTAGAACAGATACATGTATAAAAACATTTCCGGCTTCTAATATATAGGATTGTAACGTCCACCTCTCCTCCCCCCGACCCGATGCTAAAACTTGTAAAGTCGGCTGACAGTATCAGAGGCTTTGCTGTAGTGGACCATCACCAATGAGCCTAATCGGCCATGATCTGTACTCTCAATAGCGCACATGCAAAGATACGAGGTTCTCTGGCGTTCAGGTAGTCTATGAGTCAATGGCTTATACGACCGTCATGGTATTTCTTGACCTGGAAAGGACGTTCGAAAAAATGTTCTATGAAAGCTTGCTGTCGAAGAAGACGGTAGCCGGTTCTCAGTCGCGAATCCTGTAGCACACTTCAAGTTTAGGAGATTCCATATCATCGCGAACAAAACATAATCCTCGGAAAAGCAAATGCTGCCTTCCACAAGCGTTCCACAAGGCTAAATGTGATCCCCATTTTTCACCTTAGAGAACGCTCTCTCTAGTTTCGCCTTCTTAATCAGACTTATCATTTTTGAGAGCGGCTCTTTTGTGTAGCCGTTGACTGTGGGGTTCTCTACCCTCATTACTAGAAAGCTCGTCCTCGCTAGGCCGTCACAGTGGCACAAAACATGAACTGGGGTTTCTTCTTCCTCTTGACAGAATCTGCAGAGAGCATTTTCTGCCAGGCCTATGTTAAACATATGCCTATTCAGTCTGCAATGACCGGTCATCAGACTTACTATCATTTTGACAGTCTTCCTGTGATTTGCTAATACCGAAGGAGGGGGCCGCTCCTATGAAAGGCCTTGACAAACCTCGTCTGGCCAGCTCATCGGCCGCCTCGTTTCCCTTCACTCCCGTGTGGCTGGGGACCCAGGCCAAAGTTATTTTCCTTAGGGTGCCCACCTCATTTAGGGCTCTTAAGCAGTCTCAAACCAGCTTTGAGTCAGCACTTGCGGAACTAATCGCTTTAAGTGCTGCTTGGCTGTCAGAGTAAATAGCGACGCTTTTTCCTGGTTCAGCCCAACTGTCTACTTCTCTGACACAGTGGTGAATCGCAGCAACCTCAGCCTGGAAAATTATCGAGTCCTTGCTGAAGCTCAATGAAAGGGCCTTGAACGACTTCTTTCTGTAAATGCTCCTAGATTAGATTAGATTGCCAGCTTCTACGCCTGGTCCGTTTTAGAGCCGTCGGTATACCAGCTTGAGTCCGCTCTTACTGGGGGCCGTATTCCCAGTCCTTCTTATCTGGTATTATAACCTGATATTTTCTATCTAGTTTAAATTTCTGAACCATGGCGTCGCTTGGCGTCCCCGTTAGGGGCCCCGCCTTGAGTTCATGCAGTAGTTTTTGATGTTCTGCACCGTGCGATTTACTTATCGGTGCTTGACTGTGCATGAGTCTCTAAGCTGCAGATCTAGCGCTTGCTTGTATAAAGATTTGTAGCGGTGGCAGGTTTAGGATGACTTCCATTGCGGCTGTGGGGGTCGATCTCATTGCCCCTGTGGCGCACAGACAAGCTAGTCTTTGTACGCAACCCGGCGTTCTGGCCGCCCCCGCCTGTCGCAGCTTTGGCCGCCAAGTTATAGCTCCGTATGCTATCATGGGTCTGATTATCCTGGTATGTAGCCACATAACCTCCTGCACCTGCCCAAGGCAATAGTAGCTTTGTTGGTTATTTTTTGGATATGCGTATTCCATGTGAGCCTTTGATCAAACCATACCCCTAGGTATTTCGTCTCTTTGACTTGTGGTATTCTTTCCCCACCTATTACTAGTGGTTGCAGACCCACTGACGATCTTTTTCTTGTGAACGTGACAACTTGTGTTTTCTGAGCATTGACTACTAGTCGCTCTTGTTTCCACCAGCTGTCCACCGTGTTTAGAGCTCTTTGCATCTGTTCCATCAGAACTTTTGGAAATCGCCCTCTAACTACTATTGTTAGGTCGTCAGCATATCCCAGGCAGTAGAAGCCCTTTCAGGTCAGTTTTCGGATTAGGTCGTCAACGAGAGCGGCCCACAGAAGAGGAGATAACACTCCACCCTGCGGGCAGCCTCCTCCCGCCTCCGCTTCGATGGTAGCCTCGCCAATTGTGGATGTAATTATCCTCCTTTCCAGGCTGGCTCTTATCCACTGCAGAAGCTTTCTCCTTGAAGCCTCGATATTTGAGTTTGTGGTGGCATTGTTAAATGCCCCCTCTATATCCAGGAAAGTCGCTACGGCTATCTCTTTGTCTTCTATAGATTTTGAAATTAGCCTGTTGAGGTCATCTAAAGCTGCCTCTGTAGATTTTCCTGGTTGGTAGGCGTACTGTCTATCACTGAGTGGCTGTTCTCTCAGCGCGGTGTCTCTAATATGCCTGTCCACCAACCTTTCAAGAGTTTTGAGTAAGAAGGAGGACAGGCTTATCGGTCTGTATGACTTTGGCGTTTCATCAGATATCTTACCCACCTTAGGTAGGTACACTACCCTGACCTTTAGCCATGCCTTTGGAACCCATCCCCAGGCTATACCAGCTTTGAAGAATTTTGTGAGATGTGCAGTACCGTACTAGACACACATCCACTCGATTGTAATCTACGTTAACCCCACCTGAGTCACGGTGCCTCCAGCCCAAATCCTTCTCTTGGTTATGGATACAACACCGCGTTTTGCAACTAGTATTCCAACGTCCCGGATGCACCGCACTGGCTGTCCTCAAAAACCTAGCAGCGGTGCAGACGTCCATGATCAGAAGGAATTCGAGAGACAACAGCCGAGGAGTGTTCGTGAAGGCTTGTGCTAGCAGTAACCCGGTGATGGATAGAGCAATCACGCACATGCAACACCAGATTACCACTGAAACATGTCGACCAACGATGCGATAATAGTCTACCCAAAGTAACCCTATTCTTTTAATTGTGATTTTAGTTATTTTACCTGCGCAGGAGGCCCACATAGTGAACAACCAACACCCAAAAGCTATCGGAGAAACATAAAAAAATAAGGAGCTGGAGGAAAAAAGCACAACCCGAGAGATAAGCTAAATGCCTTTGGTAGGTCAAAAAACATAAAAATACAGAAGATTCCTACGAGGACTACTAGGACTAACACTAGGGTACATCCGAGAAGAACTCAGAATTGGAGAACTGGCGACCTCCACAGAGAAAAACACGTTCTCCACATTCGATCAAACAGTTCGCTTTGTTGAAAGAAGTACCATACTGATTCGAAACAAGCATACGTTTGTCAATTCTAAATTAATTAATTTTTTTGTGGAAAAAACTACGAAAATATAAAAATATGCAGTTACTGTAAAGGTCCAAATGAATCGCTTAATATGGTGATTGTAATAAAGAATACTTTTATTATTATGTTTAAAGACGTTAATAACTTGAGCTGTAACCGAACAGTGCAATACGATCTAACAAAGTAGTGTACTAGCAGTGCATTAGTAGTTATTTCTATTAGTAGATTCAGTAACGAAAGTCGGGAAAATCGGTACTATCTACGAGTACTGCGTATCTTAGCTTCTGGTTGTTTTTATTTTCTATTCGAAATGTCAAGGCGAATATTATATAATGTAATACGAAAATAAATACAGGTCTGAATAAAAAAATACCTATCGATAAGTCGAAAGAAGTATATAAGGAATGAGCTGGTCTACATAAAATCACGCGAATTACACATACGGCAAGGTTAAAAATACAAAATTCCTCAAGCGATATCTAGATTCTAGATGACCTGAGGTTGAAGTTGTTTGTTTTAGGCGTATCAATTTAATATTTTCCTTACTTCACCTTGGTTAGTTACAGCTGAGTATTAATGATTAGATAAAAGGTGCGATGTATTCTGCTGCTAGTGAAAGATGTTGCTTTAGCTTAAACACATGAAATTAAATATGTGAAAAGCATAAAATGTATAGATAGTACTAATAACACAGCTAACGCATCAACCAACGCAATTAGACGCTAGGTGTACATCAGCAATGTTCAGATATGCTAAAATTACACGATTTAAAGATATTTATGTGTTTCATTTGCCTTGTACCTATCATTTATTTTTGCCAACATATTTCTATTAATAAACTTCAAATTATCTCATGTAATGATGATCAAAAACTTTCCAGTGCTTATACACCAGAGGCAAAAGCAGAATAATTTTGATTAAGTTAACTTAATTCTACATCACACACATTATATTTTTCACATTTGCAGCAAAAACTATTTCGTCAACATAAGAGCTTGATAAACCTAACAGTTATCATCATTTTGCCAATACTTACATGCTGCTTTTATTATCATATGTACAGCAAGATTCATATACTGTATCTTTAAAACAGAACAACATGCACATATCATATACTATACATACATTGTTTTTTATGCAACCGCTGCTGCGTAGTTTGTGCGTATATAGCTGTGTTGAAATCGCTCTGTAACAACATTATATAGTTGTTTATAATGCCGCCCTATTGCTGCCAACAGCAGCTGTTGGATCGATCGGAATGCATGCTAGTTTACTGTTATGCTAGTAATGTTACCTTCACTTACACGCTCACTGGCAGAGTGGTTAGAGTGTTTGCTAATTCTGTAACGAGGCTATGTAACACTTTATACACACCAAAATTTTAGAGTATGTAGCTGTAGACGTAACTAGGAATATAGCTTAGAAAGGTGCTGTAGCTGAACCCAGCAAAAAAAAAAAATAAAGCATGCAATTACTGAAAATATCAATGTAATCCAATTTTATATACCAGTGGTGACGATACGCATTATCTTTTCAATATGTGAATTTTAAAATCTTACTAGTATAGTTGATAATCAAAATTGCCTCGATAGATAGTTAAGATTTTAGAAAAGAATGTCGAAAGAAAATAAAATCAGCAAATTCTATGTTAAAGACAACTAAAAATATTCGAAATCTTAGGAATAAGATTTTCCTGTTTGAGGTATTTTTGGGTAAAATTAACCCATATGTTGCTTGCGAAAGTGAACACTGCTTTTAATAAAATAAGTTGTAATGTAAAAATTGGTTAGGAGTAATTGAAATATGTAGCGCTAACATTGTAAAGGACAAGATCCTTATGCAACACAACTTCGACCAACGTTACATAATGGTCATCCAAAGCCGTAGTAAGTGGGCATCCGGTGAGCCTTAACTCAAAAAAGGAACTCTAGCATGCTGCATGGACGGCTCTAGAATAGAGGGAGTGGGGACAGGCATTGTGGCCAGTGAGCCTAACCACTACCTCAAAGTGCCTATGGGACCCCACTCCAATATATTTGTGGATATGTCTGCTATAAACTTATGCACCGCGTGGGCTTACTGCAAAAAGTGACGAAGTCGTCTTTTTGCAAAATTAGTTTAAATGACCAAATCACAGAAAATACTCTAACACATATGTATAAAAAGTGATTAAGTCATAGAGTGCTTGTACATAATATTAAATCAGCAAATATTCATATGACCAAGTCTGTTTGCTTCTAGTGTTCTTCCACTACTATTCTTAGGATGACCTCCACAGGAAAGTGCATGATTGAGCTGTGCAATAAGAACAACTATGAAACAAACAACGAAGGTAAAAATTCCTCTTATCGACCTAATGTACGTTAAACCCATTTAAAGGTTATGTTTTACGATCTGTGTTCAAATACCAATTACATTAGCATACCATTACAGCAATTTTACCTGATATAATATAAAAACATCTTGTATAATTTAACATTTTCGCTTTTGCTTTGAAAATCCATTGTTTTCAGAATTGAATTCTATTAATACAACGGATGGTTTGAATACATATACCGATGAAACACGTAATGTAATAGGAACCCACGTAGTACCTATTAGTGAAAATTGTCCTCTAATTAAAGTAGATGACCCACACAATATTAATACTGCACCAGTATTATCGGACTGTGAAGATGCAATTCCCGAAAGTGATCTAGAGCCCATATTTTCATCGGATAGTAGCGATAATTTTGCATCGGTCAATGAGGAGGAGAGTTCTCCCGAATATGAGGAACAACCACCAATAAAACTTACTCGATGGAGAAGGGCCGATAAGACAAGATGGAAAAGGAATATTTGTAAGAAGAGGCGAATGTCCGGCTTGCCGTACGAAACTAAAAAGGGTGTCCACTCAGCGAAGCTGCCCAGAGATGTTAACTGCATACCTTGTAAATACAAATGCTCTGAAAGTTTTGATGGTGATTTTAGACGGCGCATTTGCTCAGAATTTTGGAAACTGGATTGCAATCGTCAGAAAGATTATATCCTATCTTGCGTCGTAAGCAAACAACCTAAATGTAAAAGACCAAGGACAGGTACAAGAAAACCAAAAGAAAGCAGCAGATGTTATTAATTTCATAAAGGCGGCACAAAAATTAGAGTATGCAAAAAATTCTTCTTAAATACGCTATGTATTAGTCATGGTCTTGTGGACAAAGCTTTATCGCTTGTGAACGATGTAGTATATTTGATTGTATTGGTAAACGTGGACGCAAGGAACCTGGAAACAAAACTAAGGGAACTATTATCCAAGACATTAAAGCCCATATTGCAAGATTTCCAACCATAGAATCTCATTATTGCAGATCTTCAAGCAAACGGCAATACTTAGATGCAAATCTGTCCATAAGAAAGATGTATACTTTATATCATGAACAATGCAGAGAAAACAATATGGAACATGCGTCACAAATAACGTACAGAAGAATATTCTGTAACAACTATAATGTATCGCTTTTTACACCTAAAAAAGACCAATGTTTAATATGCGAAAATTACAATAAACACAAATCGAGCGAATTAGAGATGGAATACTTGGCTCATATTAACCGAAGAAATGAGGCGAATGCTGCAAAGCAAAGGGATAAAGAACGGGCTAGTAACGATAACACTTTCGTGAGTGCAACTTTTGATTTACAGAGTGTGCTACAAATTCCATCATCGGATGTCTCAGAAATGAATTATAGCAGAAAACTTTGTTCATACAAATTCACTATTTATGAATCTGCCCCACCCAAAAGAGCATACTGTTATGCATGGATAGAAATTAATGGACAAAGGGGTAGTTCTGATATCGGAACGTGTTTGTTGCAATGGATACAAAATCTTGCAGAAAATGTGAAAGACGTTAGTTTTTTTCGGACATCTGTAGTGGACGGAACCGAAATCAGTATATTGCAGCTCTAATAATATAATAATAATAAACTTTATTCATCCTTAGGATGATTTACATACAAATAGTACATACATTATACATTAACTTGATTTTTACATATACTCTTAACATAAATACTAGCAAACTTCTTAAATATACTAATGTTATTACCCGCCTGCTTAGCCTTAACTGGCATTTCGTTGTACAATTTCAATCCCTTATAAAACAAACTATTTTGTGAGCAAGACTTTCTATTTAACGGTAATCTAAAGTTATTAACATTTCTAGTTTTATATATATGAATATCACTATTATATGCAATAAATCTACTCATGTATTCAGGAAGTTTATTATTTACTATTTTATAAATTAAAACTAAACTGTTAAGATAAACTCTTTGTCTTATACTAAGCCACTGCAACATATCTAACATAAGTGTAACTCTTGTATATCTACTACATCCTAAAATTATTCTCATTGCCCTATTTTGTAATTTTTGTAATTTATACATCTCACCTTCACCAATTAGTAGTAAAATTGACGCACAGTATTCGAAGTGGGGGGCAATGATTGTCTTATACACTAATATGCTTGTCCATGTACTCAACTTAGTGCTAATCCTACCTAAAAAACTAATTTTCTTAGCTACTTTCTTAACTATGAAATCTACATGACTCTTGAATGATAGACTATTATCTATTACTACCCCTAAATATTTAATCTCTTTCACAAAGTCGATAGGTACGTCATCAATAGAAATACCACAATTTATCACACTAGTCCTATCACTAACCCTAGTCCCAATTACCATAGCTTTAGTCTTTGAAGTATTGAGCTTAAGTTTATTCATTTTCAGCCATTTTGAAATATTTTTTAGTTCATGATTCATTTTCCTGACAGCCCTCTCAAAATCACTATCATACACACTCACGAGTGTATCATCCGCAAAAAGGTTGATATTGCAATCCTGTGAAACCGTACCCAGGTAGTTAATATACAAAATAAACAATAGTGGACCCAAAATCGTACCCTGCGGGACCCCAGAGAAATTTCTCTGAGTTCTGATATTCCATCTTCGTATTTAGTTACTTGCGATCTTCCGGTTAAATAGTCTTCTAACCATTTAAGGGCTACCCCTCGTATTCCGTAGTTGTGAAGTTTTCTTATTAATCGATTTCGATCAATAATTTCAAAGGCTCTTTTGAGATCAAGAAAAACTGATACTACTTTATTATTTTTTTCTATTTCTTCCTTCCAATTTGCAAGTACTAAATTCAATGATGTTTCACATGAATGGCCTTTCCTAAATCCGGACTGATAGTCTGCTAGAATTTTATTTCTTATAAATTCCTTCAGTTGTTCCTTAGCAGCCTGTTCAATGATCTTTTCCATAGAGGGAATCATATTAATAGGTCGGAAATTATCACACTTCCTAGCATTATTCACCTTCGGTATAGGAATAACCGTAGATGTCTTCAAAATTGTCGGAACGACCCCCGTTGTATAGGACTCATTAATTATATGCAGCAATGTTTCACCGATAACAGGGAAAGCATCTCCAACAATAGTGGGATCAATACTACAGTACTGGATTTCTTTTGTATAGAAGTAACTACACGTTTCAATGCAGATAATGTCAGTGGTTCAAATTTGTTAAGTAGGATTTGGTTTCCAGTATCAACCATATTAAAATCCAGATTATCTTGAGCAACATCAATGCTGTTATGTATTTCAGTGATACTATCAATGAAGTAATTATTAAATTATTCTGCTATACATACGTTTTGTGACTCTCTTCCAGAAGGAAGGCTCTGTTTACGTATGTAGTCCACAATACAAATATACAAGTACTACAACACAATTTTATGTAAAAATGTCATTCCTACATGGAAGTTGATTCCATGCACAGCGCTATCGAAACTGCGATAAAGTATGTACCGGTATATTTAATGAACGACTGGTTGAACATTTTCCGAATGGCTCGTTCAAGTGGTGGTCGCAAAAAAGTCAGTATACCGTATGAAACTCAAGAATTGCGATATGATGATTTTTATAATTTGAAAAAGCTGACAGCTACTTTTGTAAGGAATAGGAATCGCGATATAAATGGTTGTAAAGTGCAATGGCTAAAGATCAAATGTATGAGATACGAAAAAGCAAAGCCTCACTGCATTCTCTTTAAGTATAATTACAGCGACCCCCATTATAACATCTCAGATGTTTTCGGACGAGGTCGTAGCTGTCAAATCCCTAGCGAACTCCAAAAATTATAATCTAAACAGATCCCTATTTCTGGTCTCAAAAAGCAAAGTTTAATGAAACTATGTAATTCAAAGGCTATTCCTGTTGAATATCATGAGTGGGATAAATCTCTCCCTTCCGACAACACAAGAAAAAATACGGCACCGGAACCCTCCATGTGGTCTGATTCTGAAGATTCAGAATGAATTAATATTTTAATTTATTGTGAAATTTGTATTAGTTTTTGTTGAAATAAAATATTCTTCTACTTTTTGTGATTAGTTATATCATTTTTGTATTTATAACAGTTTATATGGATACATTCAGAGACTATTAAGTAGTGGTAAATTGTATTTTTTTACAACAGAAAGTGACCAAGTCACATTTTTTTGCCTCAAACCACAAAAAATTTACTTAATAATATGTCAGACAGTTGTCCTATCCAATCCTCTTTCAGTTTTAAATATCATAATGCAGTTGTAACTAAGTGAAAATATGAAAATAATTGAAGAAAAATTGTTCTAAACTTTCTTCACGTTTATCCACAACTTTATTAAATTGACTTAGTCACTTTTTGCAGTAAGCCCACGACCGTAAAGAACCTCGAATTAGGAATACGCGGCGCAACAATTAGTATACCAACAGACAGTCAAGCGGTGTTGAAGGCTGTGAGTGCCTGCACATACGAATCCGATCTGTTGCATGAATGTATATGCAATTTAAGGCAATTGGGACACAATAACCACGTAACAGTGGGTCCCAAGTCATCAAGGGATCGAAGGGAAGGAAAAGGCAAATAAGCTAGCTATAACAAGCAGTTAACAAATGGGAGAACAACAGAAAGGCTTTCCACTGGCAGAATACGCCAGGACAAAAGCAGGCGAAGGCACTGTTATTAGGATCACCTAAGCAAGCACAGCCGTTACTATCTTTCAGCAAAGGGGACCTTTGACTGCTGACAGGGTTTCTGACAAGTCATGTGGCCCTGAAGTACCACCCACATAAAGTAGGAAAAGCTGAAGATCAAATCTGCCGTCTACGTCACGAAGCTCTAGAGACGGCAGAACACATTTTGTGTAAATGTGTTGCTGCCAGTCATACTCGACACCAACACTCGACACATCCAAACCAAAAATTCCAAACTAATTCTAAAGATCATTATGAGTCTCCAACTACTCTAACAACCAGAAGGGCAATGTTATAATAGACCCATGCAGGTGGTGCTGACTAAAGGCAACAGTGCCGCTTCCCTCAGATCTAATCCAATTCTAATGTAGCGCTAATTGAGCTTAAACAAGAATTTTCCAATAGTATCTAGACATCTCGTACCGGTAGATAAATCACGTACGTGTTAGTCGATATGTTGAAGTTAAAAATTTTGCCCCTTTCCCAGGAGAACATTCTACAGAGAGTGAATTCTATGGTATAAATCGTTTAATTCACATTAGGTTGCAGAAATCTAATTCATCGTCTTTGTATATTAATAAGGTTTATAGTAATATTCACTCTGATATCGTACCAAAAAGCGGAACATTTGAGTTATTACAGTGGAATATGATATTGGGACTATCGTGAATAAGAAAAAGAAGTCAACGAAGTTTATGCATAAATCAACGGTATAATTTGTTTCTCGATAACCTCCTTTTAATATTTCACAGTAAGTTTAAAAGGCTAAATCAACGGTTTTTGTTAATACAATAAAATGGTTGAATGTCATCAAAAATTAAACAATACTCGAATAGCTGTCACCATTTCGTATACGTAAAGTAAGTGATAATTTACAGCAATGGTATTAGATTATAGAAATACGACTGTAAAATGGTCATAACGACAAATTTAATGAAAATTCAACAAGGAAATTGAAAGCTATTTGAAAATATAGTGAATAGTAAAAAACGAAGCGTAATGATATAAGCACCGGTCCCGTGTCTTTCCTTCCGACGTTCTCAAGAAAATTTGAAAAGATTTTGAGAAATAGATTAATGTTATTTTCTAATAAGAGTAACATAACCGTTAGCTATTGACTCCTACCAGATCAGTCTTTCGAAAATGCTGTAAATAAAGCCTGATTGAAATTTCGGATAATTTAAATCAAAAACGTATTAATTTATTTTTATCGGAGCAAATCGTTCCACTTAATTGATCACCGTCTTTTATGACATATACATTCGAACTATACGGTAAGCATGGACACACATCGAGCATTTTCCGCGATTTTGATATTTGCGAATGACTTAACGCAGACATTGTGTGGATGTAGCTTGTATCCGTATGAGAATGACGCGCTTGTTAGAGTCACTTAACCAGTACTATAATTATAGGACATATGACATTGTGCAACAAAAATAATTTTACATTTAATATAAACAAAAGAAGTTTTATAGTATATGTATAGGCATACCACACACAGAATAGCCAGCAGTAGGTTCATTATAAGATTGTAACTTAAGAAGTGTTATCGTTTACTTGCAAGTTTGTTTGTTCTGACAAATAGCTTTTGGAAGAAAAAGTAGACCACAAATTTTCTAATACTAATTTTAATTCTTTTAGTTTCACAATACAAACTAGAAGTCGTCAGGGATGTAAATTTATAGTCGTAAAAGTTAAATTACTGAAAATTTATCATAGTTATTTTTATACTAATGATGGACACACCAAAACACTTTTATTCTTTCACTCCAATGTGACCTCACAAATATCTAACACCTAACTCGATTTTAGCGTTTTAGCGTGTGTTAGTTACATAGTTTTTTTTGTTCTATTCATCAATCCTTGTTGGAATAGGAAGCAAATATGTAGTTAAAAAAAGGGCAGCAATTCTACGAATCGATTAATAAGACAGATCTTTAGAGTGAGCACATTGAATAATAGTAATTTAGTTATCTTGATATCTAAAAGCTTTTGTTGAGTTTCGTTATTATTACACTTAATGCCTTCCTAACTGGGAGCGTTCCCTTGGTTTTAAAATGTGTAGGTCTTGCGATTTAAATAAGACTTTAATGGCTGCAACGTAATTCCTTTTCTTCATTAAACACAAAGGAGAGATAGCAATTCGGATTAGTATTAAAACGGTATTACTTCATCACATTTTGTCGGTATTGGAGTAGTCCATTTGTTCACAATGACACACCAGGACGCCTACACAAAATATACTAGTGTTGTAACCGGTTTATTACATGTGTACATAAGTATTGTACATTTGTACGTATTACGGGACACCAGTAGTAGCTCGATTCGATCAATATCATTAATACCACCGTAGTTAGAAATACAAAGGCACCTTCAACTAATGCACAGAGACCTTGATAAAAGCAGAAAAACGTCTGTATTATTCTCGAACGATCCTATTATTATCTCTTTAGTTGTTATTAACTATAAGTTACAATTATACATTTTATCGGTGCATGCAATTATTATAAATAAAAGCGTTCTCCTAAACAAAACAAACAGATTAATTTGCAATAATTGGAAATAAATAGTAATAGAGTAATAGGTAACAATATTCTTTCATGTTTATTAATATAAAATCAATGCACATGATATAAAAAAATTTTGCTGTGCTTATTGTGTTCATGTTTGGAAAATATAGAAATAAAATGTAACATAGGTAATTAAAAATCTATAATTTCTTAATAGTTATAGATAGCAGTCAAAAAAAATAAATACTAAAAGATCATGATTATACTGATAAATAAAAATCAAAATTTTTTTCTTATGACCTGACAATTTAGTCTTAAATCATATTTTCAGTGTTATTAGTGGTTGGTTTAATAAATTGCAAAACAACCTGACATTTATATTCAATTAGGAACATATGTCACATTTAGCATCATTTTCTAAATAAGCCGTTGAATTTCAGTGATTATGATATACATATATTGATATAAAGAATTAGTTTATAATGATTGCAGTAAGGAACATTTGTGTCAAATAGAGTTGATTTATAAATATCATTTAGTGCTAACGCGTATTCGCGTATTATTATTATTTTATTTATTTTTTATTTTGTAATTTATATTTTTATAGGATAATAGAAGGCTGTTTTGCAATTAAATGCGTTAGAAAATTAAATGGTTGTTTTGAAAACTAGTATTTGCATTTATATCTTTACATATCTTATTCAAATTAAACGGTTTCTTATCTACACCATCCAAAAAGGTCTTCGACTGCACTGAGGGAGAGAAATGCATTGATTCAACAACAAAAATTTCGTTTAAATACGGCGAACCGGTTTTTTTGTTTAATCAATCGAAAATTTTTCTGAGTGTGAATTAAGTATGCAATGTGTTATCTAATAAGTAAAAGTTTAGCATTTCGTACGCAATGATTTAAGCAAAACTTAGTAGTAGTAATTAGAAGCTAAAAATATAATCAAACAATAATTGCTCATTTCCGTTTGGAATAAGAGTTTGCTACATTTATTTTATGTCTATACACAAGGTCAGACAAATATCTTGAACTGCTATTTTGAAAATGTTACGTTCTTGAAAATGTCATTATTCTAAAATTTTCAGAATTTCACACTAAGTAGATTATCATCCAAAACGAAATACGAACATAAGCAATATACCTCACCGCTGTAAAAATGTTAAAATAAATAAATTTTGGTGCCTTCAAAATTAACAATCACTTGACCCATTCAGAGACGAAAATGAATTTTAAAATAAATACTACAACTTAGGTCTTGTTGTCACATGAAAAACAAATGCATATACAAGTATATACATATACTTATATATACATATATTATAAGTATAGGTACATACACTACCATCCATAAATGAGGGATCAGTAGCATACAAATTCGTCACTTTAGTAATTTACCTGCCCAAATAGCCCCAATCTAAATAGAATATGTTTGGTACATTTGCAAGATATTTACAAAGGGAAATTGCATAAATCCCTACAATAAATAGCAAGTTTTCAGATGAGAATAAACAAAGTTCTGTTAATCCATTTATGACCTGCAGAGGATCAAAGACTCTTCTTATAGAAAGAAATCGGTAAAGCCACTTATAATACTGCAATATTTACGTAATTATTCTACGAATGAAGTATTTAGATATTTAGGATATGAAACACTCATGTATTATAGAAGAAGTATTAGTTTGTGCTTTAGTGCTGTCCGATCAACTTGTGATGCGAGTACGTAAGATAAAGAATTGGTTATCGCGAAAGAATCGCAAAACGAAAAGAGTTGAGTACAGGGACACGTAGTGCTGTCATTACTTTACATACAGAAAATTATTCGTTGCGGCAAATTGCGAAAAAACTTAAATTAACTTACCGAACTGTCCAAGGAACAGTGAAACGCTATAAGACAACAGGAACAACGCATTCCGGAAACCGATCCGGAAGACTCAAAATAACGAACCCGGCTGAAGATCGACGCTTGGAAGTAATATCCAAAAGAAACCGACGCCTGACAGCTCCACAGATTCGAGCTCAACTCAATGAAAGCCGCGAAACGCCAGTGTCCCTTACTACGGTAAAGAGGCGCTTAACAACAACAGGGTTACAGGGCCGCATTGCTGCTCCCAAACCGCTACTGAGACCACAAAACCGTCAGAAACGGTTGCAATGGGCTAAAGTGCATCAAAATTGGAACGGATTGATGAGTTAAAATTTCAAATTTTTTGCAGTAATCGGAGTGTTTCCGTTCGACGCAGACGAGGTGAAAGAATGCGTGATGATTGTGTTGTGGCTACCGTAAAGCATGGAGGAGATTCAGTGCTAGTTTGGGGAGCATTTTCCTTCGACGGTGTTGGAAATCTGCATCGAATCAACGGAATATTAACAAAAGAGCGGTACAAGGTCATTTTAGAAGAACATGCTATTCCTTCGGGGTTGCGATTGATTGGAGAAGGGTTTCATTTTCAGCAAGATAATGACCCAAAGCATTCTGCTCGACTTTGTAGAAACTTTTTGCAGCAAAAAGAAGCAGATGGAATACTTGTTAACATGATTTGGCCTATACAATCGCCAGACCTCAATCCTATTGAGCTGCTCTGGGATGAGGTGGATAAAAGGGCGAGGGAACATTGTCCACGGTCACAACAACAGCTTTGGGAACATCTGTATGGAACGTAATTCCAGTAGAGACACTTCAACGACTTGTATTAAGAATGCCCAAAACATGTAAAGCAGTTATTAAGTGTGGCGGTGGATATTTTTCTGAGAATAAATTAAAATAATTTTATTTTTTTATTAAATATTACTTATATGTCTTAGAATTTGTAAATATCACTTCATTTTTTAAGAATTCAACTTTGTTTTGTTAGAGTTATGTAATTTTTTTAATATATACATCGACTAATTTATTATGTTGCGTTGTATCATTTTTCTTCTACTGATCCCTCATTTATGGACGATAGTGTATTTCCTATTAGTCAGTCAGTTATAAGCTACTTCAGTTTTTTAATTAACAGTCTGAATTTTGCTGTACTATAATGCTGTGAATAACACCAAATGTACCTAGTTGTGGATAGTAATTAATATTGATGTTATTTATTAATTAACAATTAATTTTCAAATATAGAAAAAAATGGAGAAGTGCCCTGTACACAAGGTTATAAACTAAGTGAAGATAAAGCATATAAACTATTAACAATCTGGAAACTTTGGTCTTTTAAGTCTTTAAGCAAAAACTCTGAATTCATCATTAAAATGAATACTTTAAACAAAAAGTGGAAACTTTTACAATATGCAAATTAATGGATGTTGTCGCGTACATAAATTTTAATTTAATGTTTTGCCGATTCTTCGTACACAGTTGAGAAAATCCACGCTCACCAAGTTTTAAGAACGTCAATTATAATTATTGGCATCTATAAAAGTCTTGTGTAGACCTGGTATATCGTACTGAACGGTGGGAACGTATAGGCAGAAATATTGACATACCTAGCAGAGCTATTTTATGCAGGAAAAAATATTGCCGCGAAAGCAAAGGAATTTATTTGAAGCACACGTAGTGCAACAAATCATGATTACTACAACTGGCACTGACATCTACAGTAAAGAATATAGGAAACGTGATCCAGTGTCATCAGTTAGTAAGCAGATAACGGTAGCAGAAGTCTTATCGATAATTATATGTTGAAACAGAGTATTTGGAGAGAAGCAAAAAAATATTGCCATCCCGTAAAGAATCCTAGTAGGGTATTGGCACTGAGGTTGATTTACAGATATTATTGAGCCATATGGTAAACCGTCGTCAATTCTACTTAGCTGTTGTTGAAGCAACAACTAAAAAATTGGCTTTTTTTGAAGTAAACCACAAGTGCAGTTGTAATGGACCGTAAGAATTTCAGACTTGGCTAATAAACTATAGTGACCCGGCAAAATGAATGGCAAAAGATGTAACACAGCAACCATGAGATGTCACATTTGTATACTGTATCAAAACAATTCACTAATATGTTAAGATGTAACGAACAAAATACCGAAAATTTAAGCTTCTATTTGCCGATGTTAAATGCCCAAGTAAGAATTTTTCTTATAAAATTTTTCTTCGGAAATGACAAACACAATCTAAGAAATTAAAGAAAATATATAATAGGAGCAAACAATGTAGCAAAAATTTAAACAGAATATGTCGTTGATGTACCAAAGGAGACCGGAAGTCTTTTATCAAGTCTAAACTGTTTGCGATAATCACAAGTGTCAACAAAACGCTGATAAAAATCTTGCTTTAGACATAATTCGAGACGATACGAGATCAAAACATACAAATTTTCTACTTATTGGCTAAATACAGGGAAATTGTATTTTGAACTGTAATATAATCTTGGTAACCGGCAACATTGGTCGGAACAGTTTCCAAAATGTTAATCCACAGTTCTGTGATTATCGTTCACGCCTTATTTACGAAAGGGACATTATCAGAAGGGGATGCAAAGGGCAGAAATATTATTTTAAAGTACTGGTCCAATACATATTATACATGGACTACGGTTCGCTTAATGTATGACGGTTATACAGAAGTTACATTCATAGCCTCGGCAAACACCGAATTAATACACAACAAAAATGATTGTATTATTGGAGGCAACTATGTATATCTATCCTATGTACACTGAATATCTAAGATAACATATTTTTACTTACAGTAATAGGGCACTAGAGACGTATTCGTACCTCCAGACACTTATAATCTTATAAGTGTTATAATTTAGATGTATAATCCATAAGTAAATAATGACTGTCCCTGCTTTGGGGAGTCGGCGAGAATGGCTTTTGCAGAACTTCTCTTTTCAATTGAAGTACCTACTTAAATTTTGTAGTTTTGCGCACAAGTACTTAGGTTTTCTCCGTATTGAGCATTGGATGAAACGGAAATCTAGAAACCGACTAATCCATTTATATTTTAAATGTACAACTTGTTCTTAGACATAGGATCTCCAGTAATAGATATAGTCTACGAACCACTTACTTTTATCCAAACTCGCTCCTTCATGCGATGGCAACAGTAGCAAACCTAATCGAGTTTAACCCTAAATCGTACTATTGGGCAATTAGTAATGAATACTAAATAAGTTTTTTTTAATGTGTGGTGGGTGCTTAGTTGCAGTGACTCCATAAGCTGTATTACTTGTCTGGCTATCACTGCAACTCCTGCGGTGTAGTTTAGCGTGTGTAAGTTGTGTTTAAATGACTTTGTGACAGCATCATATCGCCTCTTATGATGCCGCGCTGTTAATCACTTTGCTCCCAACAGCGAATGGCAAGTCGACCAAACCAAAAATGTGCTTGTGCTTTGTTATAGTTAGATGTAGGGTTTTATGTTGGAGTTTACGTATATTGCATATCAGAAAGGCTCAGATGTATCGACCGCTTCTTATTTCCGCCGTCAATCTTTGTCAAAGTGCTGATAACCACCATGATTTTATACGAGTATACACAAGCTTCCAACTTAGTTAGAGCTTTGTAGGATATCTAGTAAATGGTAATTACGGTGTTTTACAAAAATAATTACTCTTTCAAAGGATTTTTAAGAACAAATTACTGTAATCGTAGAAGTAATATGTTGAAGTCAGATATCAGAAGTTATCAATGCCCATGTTAAAGTAAAATATTCAGTTACGATATTAAGCCACTCATTAAAACAGTATAATTAATAACGTACACATTTCAATCAAAAAGGAAAATCAAATAATAATCGAAGAAACTGCCTCAGCAACTACGCGCGCAAAAATTAAAGTCATCCTAATAAGGCAACTGCCTCAACTGGTTTCCTGAAAAATGAAGCTCTAATTAATTTATGATCGTTGTACGATGAATAAACTGCATATGGGCACTTTACGGTGTTTCAATTTTAATATATGAGAAACAGACAAATAGTACTAACCAATTTACTTTTTGTAATAGATAGTAGAACAGTTACAGATATGTAAAATAAATCTTTGATTTTAGGAGCACTATTAGTCATTTTATCAATTTTATGTAATTAAAGCTTCTAACAGTACAAAGCTTATTCTAGAAGCTTGCTGGGTGCATTCAAAATTAATAAAAAATAGAAAAAGTAAAATACGCTTATTTTGATTAGTTGATTATTATGTATTATAATGTTTACCTAGATATTACGTGCAATCTTTAAATTATTGAACATTTTTCTAATTTAGAGGTTACTCAGATTTTGATCTCAAATATAAGCTTTTACATGAGTTTCGTAAATGAGACTTATTTGACTAATTATATAATGTTTGTTGCTGTAGTAATACATTTAACTAATGTAAGTGCATTTGGAATATAGAAATGGTACATCTTACAATAAAATATAGTTAAATTTAATCTATTTCGGGGAAATTGAAAAAGAGAAAAATATCTTCTGTATTATTAGACTTATTAGACTTTGTTACCTACCCTTTACAAAAGGCCTCACTTAGTGATAAAACCTTTTCTATATTTATTCCCTGGTGGAAATTCCTAATTGTCTTTTACATACATGATTAATACCGGATATGTTAGTAGAATTAATTGTCATTTCACAAAAATTACAAATTACAAAAAATTCAGTTACAGGCATATTGGTACGTCATAGTGTAGATATAACTTTACACTTTTATTTTAGCATTCACATTTCAAAACAACTCGATATTTCTGTTAAACTTGCACTTTCTACAAACGCAAAATCAATGGTCAACATCTGTTATAATTGTTAGTATTTTAGCAGCAATTAGACAGAAGAAACGATTAATCCGTATTTCTACTCGTGCTCTCTTTGTTTTTTGATCTTTCTGGTCCAACGATATTGCAGTTTATCTTTCGCTTGAAAAAATCATAGGGTCGTTTATTTTAATATCACATCATATCAAGTTTTCCAAATATTGCTGATTTACAAGAAGAGTGACTGAATAAATATACGTGTAATTATATGACTGATCACTATTGTTCGTTCGTATTGATTTGGTCATATATGTTTGGTAATGTTTTATGTGGTCGTTGTGTATTCTCATTTGTTTTTGCGGACGTTACCGACTCGCAAGTCGGAAAGTGGCCCGCCTGAACCGCCCTTTTTTATCACTCTGGCACCATCCGGATAGGACTTAGCTCAGGAATGATGGGCTGTCTTTGCTTCTAATTCGTCGCAGCATAGGTATTCTGTCCTTCATAGCATTGAGAATTAAGAGTTCGGGTCACTCTGTGGCACTGTTCTTAGTTTATTTTGTGGTTTGCATTTTCAATATCTTCCACTGATGTCATCGCCAGTCTGCCTTCATCTTTCTTCTATTTTCTTATCTGTCATGATAATTTTAACCATGCCATGTACCATATTCCATGTCCTTTCATTTGTCGTAGGTCATAGCTTTCATCATGTTTTGGCTATTCAAAGTCCATCTTAGGCACTTCGAAACATTGGTCAGTTACGTCATTCCCAAATCTTGCAGCGCACGATCTGTAGATGCCATGTCCGCAAGAGCCTGAGTCAAGTAGTAATCAAGCCTACAATGTGCGTAGTTTACCCAAATTCCAATGTCTTTTATTAGACTTTTAGTCCATTGCGTATTTTCCTTTTCAGCCTCCTAACGGTTTTGCGCTTAGGGACCGCTCCATAGCGTCCTTGCGCAGCTCCTTGTTACCCTGGTTTTGCCCATACAGAAGCGTTCTTTCTTTTACCATGAGGTCAATAGGTAGGATACCTGTAATCATTTGTAGGGCAGTTACCGACACGGTCCGAGGCTACCCGCAATAACATACACCGCTGCGTCCTTATTAACAAGTTTCGGTGCTTTTGGATTCTTAGTGCATCCACTGACACCGGGGTCCCATAAAGGTTGATGTTATGTATTACGCTGTACAAGACTACAAGACCATTATTTTCGCCAGTCTGCTTTCTGCATATATTGTCGCAGTTTCGATAACTAAACTTCCTCTATCGTTTATGATGATGTTCAAGTACCTTATTGCCTTCTTACGTAATATCCTCATTCCCTCCAGGTTAAAACATACGTGTTCCCTTATTCTTCCGCCTCTGATCAGAACAGCTTCAGTCTTTTCGGACGCTAGCGTAAATTTGTGTTATTTAACAAGGCACTAATTACGTGGCGACATTTGTCCACATTTATCATGAAGACGTCTTCGCTACTTGCCTCGACTATTTACGCTAAATTGCCAGCAAAAGCGAAGGTCTTTGCATCCACATATAAAATATTCCAAAGTATCAAGCCAAGGACTGATTTCTGTGGAACTCCTGCTCTTACTTCCACTGTTTGTTCTTTACCAACTGCGATTTCTCTATACTTGAGATAGCTCGAAATAAGGTTTTGCAGATACCTAGAAATACGTCTTTTGGACGGCCATTTCATAGTCCGGGCGTAGCTTGCAGAATTGAACGCGTTTTTTACGTCAATTGTTACGAGTACGCACCATCTGCAGTCGTATTCCTTAATGACTTTCATTACAGTCTCCCAGGCCATGTATCGCCGCTTTTCCTTTTTGAAACCCATACTGGTGCGAGTACAATCCGCTTCTCTATCTCTTTGTATAGTCTACCTTTAAATAGAGCTTCAAAGAGTTTCCTCATTGTATCCAGCATACATAACTGCCCATATGAGCCAGGCAGCTCCGGAGGCCTATCTGTCGAGGTTGGTAAACAGTAGGTATAAGAAAATAATTTTGAAAACCTTTCTTATCTAATCTTAGATTACAGAAACACTGCACACATGCTCGCCAAAATGTATCAGGTAAAGGTGGGTAATTTTAAATTCATTATAAAATTGTAAAATTTCAATTATTATAGGTAATACAGTAATTTGTGGCAAATTCTTTAATCTTATTTCACTAGAGAGTTGCACGACTTATTTTTGTCAAAATTTATATACGACCAAAAGTGGAATCCCCTATTATTTTAGTAAAGGTTGCGATATACAGTTTTAATATGGAAATAAAAGGTAGCCATAAGACAATCGTCCTCACAGGTATCTGCGGGATGTGGTTCTCCACTGTACTTTTTTCTGGAGTCAAAGCTGTTTTATCGACAGCAATAAATAGAGAAAAAAATGCGTGGACATTTTCGAATAAGCGCCAATTTAGGCCAAGTGATCCAGACACTGGACAGCAGGAATTTATGCCTTACACTTAATAATGCAGGTACATACGATAATTTTATTTACTTAACAGCGAATTATTATTTTTTGTTTTCGGTTATACAAATCAAGCTTCTATTTATTCACCTAATATGATTCTTTCATGTACTCTTTCATCGACAAAGAGAAAACTAATTCTGCGTCTCCTTTTATTTGTAATTTCATAAATGTATGCCACTAGTAACTTTATACATACAAACTATCAATGGCAAGTAGGTTACTATTTAAAAGTAGTATTTTTTTAAAATCGGAATTTTTCAAATTTTTGCCGAACTTTGAATAGCAGTGTATCGGCTGGGAGACGAGGTACACAACGCAGCTTACATGAAAGTAATCGGACAATCCAATGGTGATTAATTAAGATAATTTTAAATAGATACAATGATACAATAGATCGATGGCTGTGATTTTCGAATCCGACAAAATAAAGATTTTGAAAAGCCGTTTTGATCTACCAGCACATAAAGGAATGTTTGAGCAACCAATTAATATTTCTTCGGACCATGTGGATGAAACTTGCCTGAACATTGGCCCAAATGTCGCAACTAATATGTATGTATAGTAACTGTATAACATTTGTAATAATGTATAATGTAACAAATTGTATATAAACTTTCTTCCCAGTCACCAAAACGATTGCCAATGGCAAATTCTACCACCTAAAGAAATATTACATAAATCGAGTGAAAAGAAATATGTCGCTAAGACATTATTTTCCTAGTAATAATGAAAGTTGTATAAAAAATAATGTCCTTGAAATGTTTGCACCGTTAAAAATGCAACTTCCGTTTCGGATATGATTTACCGTACCTTTATTAGAGACACCACAAAAGTTGACTGTATTTTACTGGCAAGTTTCGTTTTATATCCGACTATATTGATATTAGATCTTATTTGATATAAAATCAACTCACGTTAGAAGATTATAACAGAAGTTGTTTTCATTATATTCATCGATGTTATACGGTATCGATATAACGATTGTAGTGGAAGTTCTGTATGGTTTGTTATAATTAAATAATACATCCTCTTTTCATAATGCACCTTCAATCTCAAATTACATACGGCACCTTATAATGGTTATTTTGATTTGAAATAATTTACTTTAAGTTAATTTAAACAATAACTTTATAGATTCCCTCTTATTGCTAATTATATGTTAGCTATAACCAGCGTTTGCTACGCGTATTTGCCAGATTAAACCAGACCAAAATTTTTTAAAAACAATAATGATGTAGTGGATATCAATCGTAGCATCCTAGTAATTAGAAAAAAAAAGTAACATTGCTGTGTCTATTTATTTTATAGACTATGGATCAATGCTGATAAGTCTATAAATGTTCTGATAATGTTAAAACAGTGATGCACACAGGTAGCAGAAACTAAACGGTTAAAGGGGTCTAATAATAATAATAATAATAATAATAATAATGGTTTATTGCCCAACGGGTAGAGACCCAATAACAGGACAAATACATAAATCATGCATACAAAAAAAAATTAACAAAGTTAAAGTACAACAGTAATACAAGTAAATTATGCAAAGATTCATACAAGAAATAAGACTATTACAATACATTACTTAATATCTAAAGTATGTAAAAGAAAGAGTTACAAGAGATACTTAAGAAAACTAATTAATTGAATGTATCTCCAACAAAAATGTCACTATAGATATTATCAGCGTTTATTGACATATGAGTTAATGGTGCTCTAAACCAAAGATTTGTTCTCGAAGTATTATAAGAGAATGTTGGAACCGTTCTGGATCCTAAACGAGAAACATGAATGTTGATATTTGCCAAAAGATCAGAACATTTAATATCATATTTCAGTAGCTTATACAGGATTTATATACACTTTGTATCATTCTACGCTCTTGCAATGACTGAATACTATGCTCGTCCAACAGCAGTTGATACTCGATATTGCGCATTGGATATTCTCCGGATGTTTTAAATGACAGATATTTCAAAAATCGTCGCTGAATACGTTCCACTGCCGCTATTTGATTGTTATATACTGGGTACCAAACAACAGATGCATATTCCAATTTGCTGACAATAAATGAAAAGTATAATTTTTTAAGCAACTCAGTACTAGTAAAGTATTTCGATATTCGTATAATGAAGCCTAGAGTCTTTGAAGCTGCCGAACAAATAGTTTCCAAATGGCAATTGAACGTTAAGTATGAGTCAAATATCACTCCTAAATCCTTAATTTGTGTAACACTTTTTAGAAGTTGGCCATCTATAGTGTGTGTAGAAGCAAATGGTACAGTTTTCCTTGTCATGGAGATAACATAACACTTGTTGATATTTAGAACCTACTTGTTGTCTGCTGCCCACTTAACAATGTAATCTATGCTACGTTGCAGAATTGTAGAATCATTGTTGTTTCTGATAGTTGAGAATATCTTAATATCGTCAGCATAACCAAGAGCTGAACAAGGTATAGATGTTAAAAGATCATTGATAAATATTACAAATAATAAAGGTCCAAGATTGGAACCTTGTGATACCCCAGAACGAGATATGTATTCATTGGACTTAAAGCCATTGTAAACTACAAAGTTTGATCTATTATTTAAATATGAAGCCATAAGTGTAATCAGCGAAGGAGCGAAACCAAAATGATGTAATTTATTTAATAATATTTGATGATCTATTGTGTCAAACGCACGAGAAAAGTCCGTGTATATGGTATCCACCTGACCCTGGTTATCAATAACTTCACATATATATTGCATATAACACGCTAGGTTAGACACTGTTGATCGTCCAGTAACAAATCCATGCTGACGGGAAGAAATGTAGGGTTCGATATTTTTATAGATACAGTTATAAAGATATTGCTCAAATATTTTTGCAAAATTACAAAGAATTGCAATCGGCCGGTAGTTTTGTATCTGTGATCCATCATCCTTTTTATAGACTGGAACTATTCGTGCGCACTTCCATTTGCTGGGAAAAGTACATGTAGTGATAGCCAAATTTATGATCTTACATAAAGGAGCAGCAAGCACGTATCGGGTATCTTTAACGAGGAAACTACGTATCTGGTCGTCTCCAGATGTAGCTTTGTTGGACAGCGAAGACATAATACTTATTAATGTAGATTCCGACACTAAATCCAATTTGAAAGATGGAAAATCCATAGGTATTTCAGGAGGATTTAAATTTAAACTTGATTGTGTGTAGACTCTAGAAAATATATCAGCGAAGGTATTCACAATCTCTATAGGATTGTTCAACTCAACATCATCTAGATGCATTACTCCTGGTATTCTGGAAGTACCCTGACGTGAACGCAAGTAGGTTCATAATTCGTTAGGATTCGATTGGATATTGTTTTGTATAGCTGCCATATAACAAGTATAAGCATCACTTATCAACATCTTATTAATGCTTCTTATTCTTTTAAATTTACCGTAATATGAAGAATTTCCAGTAGATTTCCATTTTTTATGCCAATGAGTTTTCATTTTTATATTATTTTTGATTTCTTTCGTAAACGAGGGCGGAAATGAAGATGACTTACATTTAGATAATTTAGGTACTGAGCGATCGAGAATATTGTAAAGAACAACATAGAATTCATGTAATGCAATGTCAACATCAGTAAATGCATCAAGAAATGCCCAATCAACTTGGCGCAGGTCCTCATATAGTGCGATAAAGTCGGCTTTTCGAAAATTAAAACACTCATCACGAGAACATGGAAATAGAGTACCGCGTAGCTCCGTTGTTATTTCAAGGGTAATTGATAAAGCTGGATGATACTTATCTTCTGATACAAAGAATTCGTCTTCACGAGAAACTGCAACATTAGTTGCTGGACTAGAAAAGATCAAATCAAGCAACCGGTTATCAAAGTTCAATACTGAGTTGACTTGTGTTAAGTTCAAGATATCACAAAATCCGTGTAACTTGGCAACTTTAGACGAAAGCATTGTGTGTTGCATGCTAAAAGAAGGTACATTAAAATCACCAGCTACAATAACAGGTTTATCTAATAATATAATCGCAAAAGCTTCCAAAAACGCTTCAAAAATGTCAGTTGGTATGTCTGGTGGTATATAAACTACTGAAAGAAAAAATGTTTGAAAAAGGTATTTACATTCACATATAACCACATCCACAAGAGGAGCAATATCAGTAAGTGCTGAAGTATCTAACACGGTATAAGATATTTTGCTAGCTATTGCTATAAGTACACCTCCACCAGTTGATCTATTAACTGTAGCAAATTTGCGATCACATCTAATAACATTGTAGTAAGAAGGAAAGTATTCATTATTCATAAAGGAATCATTCAACCAAGTTTCAGTGATAAGTATTATATCATAACACAGTTCACAAGCACTGAGATAAAATGTAGAACTTTTTGAACACAAGCCTCGACAATTTTGATAATATATCTCTAAAGGATCACTATGACCGCTGGGCATATCTAGTTTAAATTTGTGCAAATTGTGGGGATACCATCTTTATATTTTATACGAATACTAGACTCCCCTCCGGATATTTTGTATAACTCCCTCTGCATGACGGTTCTATCGCGAGAAAAGCTCAAACTTCTCCACTCTCAGTTTTCTTCAGGTCACCACTACTTCTTAGTACTGTTAAAACCGCATTTTCTGTAGAAAATGTTACCTTGATCGGACGACAGCTGTTTAAGTGATTTGGAGAAAATTTTCCTAATCTAGACAGTTTAACCTGTTCAGTAGCCACTCCCGCATCACGAGCCAGCTCTTGAAACATTGTGACATCAGCATCAATTTGATCTTTATTCGTTTTGCAATTTGCTTCCTTGCAGCCATATATTATAAGATTTGTTTTACGTCTTTCTCGTTCGGCCACCTCTTGAACAACTTTTTCAAAGTCCAATGGTGAAAATGTAGACGTAGCAGGCTGCGTATTCTCCTTAAGAATTTTTATGTTATGCTTTAAAGCAATTATAGCAGCCTTCAAGCTTTTCAGATCGTTTCCAAGTTGCGCACAATTCGGGCAAGACCAGGATAAACCAGACGACTTTGAGTGGATCTTTCTAACTTCTGCAGTTGAGATATCAACACAGTCGATTATGTAAGATTTTTTACATGTATTGCATGTAACTATTCTGTGAGGCTGATCAGATTTTCCACAACAATTACATTTAACTAACGACATTTTAAGGGATATACAGGGACACTCACTTCACCCTAGCGGTGCCTATCGCAGGGCCTTCAGAAAGACAAACAATGGGTAAGTAGGCAACGGTAGGTTCACCAACAGAACATGCGGAAAATTTTAAAAAGGATGTGCAAATTTTGTGAGCAAACGTATATATTGTACATATACGCTAAGAACACGTAAACAACAAAAAAGAAGCGAAAAGAACTGTACGCAAAAAGACTTACTGTGAAACGGATGGTAATTTGTTTATCTTCTTAAACGGCAGCAGTATTCTTGATGTTATAATGACTAATACTATTGTAAAGACGACACTAAAAGCTACACAACGGTATAACACACACCAATTAAATTAGTATAATAAGATCTTAAACTCGTATTACCAAGAGATAGAGAAAAATGCATGCAAGTAATACACAAGCTATTTATAGGATACTATCTAAACATAAAAATCGAGGAAAGCAGTACATTGGCTAATAAATATCCTCAATTGCTATGTCTCCCCAAAACAAAGTATAATTACTAATTCACAATTCCAACACTAAAAGGCTGGCAATTTTATTAACCTATTTAAGAATGTAACATGTATAAATCTACTTCAGAATCAAAATAAAAATGTATTTCACCGCATTCTGTGTACAACGTATTGTTTATTTATTTTTATGACCTATATACGTATATTATTCATACGAAATTTACTACCGGGTGTAATATAATGCGTGCATGGCAGAAGGGCAGTGGGACATGCCGGTAGTATCAGACTATGATATACGATCGAGGGATGAGCTCGGCTTTAGCTTTTACATTGATTTGGTCACGTTCTGACCGCCATCATCCTCTTAGAAACTGATCCAAGACATGCCTAGCTTATTTGCTTTCTTGATCTTAATTAGATTTAGTTCCGTGTACGGAATGTATCTCATGAAGGAAGCGAAGGATGATGAACTAAGTATTGTGATTGCAGCAACTGATTTATATATGAACATAGCAGATTAATGTGTGAACTGCAGTTTACGTATTTGAATCACAGACAAAGAACTCCGAAAGAAAACATACACAGAAATCCAGAGAGTATAGACACAGTATAAATATAGTCTAAGTAGCAACGATACTGGACTACCCAATTTTGATGACCTTGTGGGTAAAAGATACCTCTTTAGAAATGGCGTCTTGTTTACACGGTTTGTTTATTATATTGACAATTGACAAGTTCATTGGACAAAGCTTGCGTACTAACCCATTAATTAATACACTATATTTTATCTTTACAGAGTTTATCAAATTTAATTGTTCGACACTGTATTTAGTGGCTTTCGCAAATAGAATTTGTGTATATATTGTGTTTACGCCAGACTTAGTTATAGCTTTAACTTGTTTTTCACATAGTGTTTTATTGTGAGCATATAAATTTTGTAATATTCAGTAACTTTGTCTTTGTGCCTTTAATATTTAAAAAAAGGTAAACTGCTATGTTTGTACATACCTACGTTTAATTTTTGTTCATCAGTTCAAAGCACGAGAAGGCTAAGGAAAGATAATTGTTGATAAAAAATAATATTTATTTACTAAATGAAGTGATATTACAGACGCAAACAATGGGTTGGACATAAAAGCAGAGAAACTTTACAAAAGTTTTATCCTGTATATAGCAAACATTTTAACCCCAATGTGTTTGTAAACAATTTAAGAAATCTATATCCACATGCTTGCCCTAGTAACATTCTTGATAATAAAACAAATTAGTTGCAAAAGAATCTCAATCAATAATTTGGTATCCTTTATCTTTGTGATCACATTGTATCCATTCCTATACTTCCTCTTGCACTATTCTTTCCAAACCATTGATTCCTGACACTACCGAGGTTATGTTTTTAATTGATAATAGGTCTTGATCATTAAAATCATCTTCCTTCTCCGTTTCAGTATCTTCTTCTATCTTCTTCTTTCTATCTTACTTTATTTAACACTATTCCAGGCACGAGCGGCGCTATAAACCATTCCTTTTAAATTCAGACATTTCCAAAACTTGATGAAGTATTTCCTTAACAATTGGGACAAATGGTGTTTCTATGAAGTCTCTTCGTAGCTTCTATAACCCCTAGATCCAATGGCTGGGCAATACATGTAACATTCGGAGGGAAATATACCACGAATATGTTTCCATCTACTGTTTTTAGTAACTCATCATCAAGGTGCGCCGGTGCATTATCCAATAGCACTATAGGTTTTGCAGATTAGTTGTTTGCAGGTTTTCGATTAATATGGGTAAATGTTTGACTTTTATATTTTTAAACGTACTGGGATTTTTGGAATTCTCAACAACTAAGCTGACTAGGTGCTCCTGACGCATTAGCACAGCATATTAGTATTATACAATCCTCACTGATTCTGAAATCTGAAGTGAACAAAAGTTTTAGTTTAAAGTTGTTTAAAAAATAAAGACAAATAAGAATTTCTCGGAGCACTGCTTTCTCTCCCGGCATCGAGTATTTTTTAGACATTGCTTTCCAATATGATCTGTTTTTGTGACAATGGATATCGTTGACATACAAACCGGAAATCACTAGAATTATGAGATAGAAAGCAGAATATCTATATTCTAATATTCAAGTAAAGCTGTAGTTTTACGTTCTGTTTATTATAATAGCGAAAAGAATGTTATAATATATTTTAATTTTAGCACGGAGGTGGTTAGCATTCAATTGAAATAAACTTAAAAGGACGGTAAAGTACAAGTCTTTGGGTACTAAAAACGTATCGTATTTTCTCTGTAAATTACCGCTAGTTAGGGTCAATGGTAGACCAAGTAACAAGTGACAGCATAACGGCCAATATTTCCCGTTCCTGAACGTCTCTACGGTAACTTCCTTCCTCCCCAATGACAGATAACTGTCAATATCGGTCGTCAATCAAAGCTATAACCACATTAGCGTCAAGTGATATATCTCTACAACGTCGTAAATCCTTCTCAAGATATTTCGAAATTACACATGTGCGACGATACCTATATTCGGCATATACTCTGTAATGTAAGTTACCTAGTATGTGGGTGCAGTATATAAATTTCTATATTTATTAAATTAAATTAGTTTACTTTGCGAGTTATCCGTGGAGGTAGAATTATGTAAATATGTATTGTTTAATGAAAATATAGGATATAGGTATGTAGTTTGTGAATATATCTTTGAAAATTGTAGATGCAATTATAAGAAAATTTAAATACTGAAAGTACTATTTTCGACTGTACTGTTCTAATCTGCATAATTGTATCTGTTTAAATAAACTAGGTAACCTTCTGAAAAACTGACGACGATTCTATAAAAGTAGAGTGTACGCAATATATAATTTGCTACTCCTTTTTAAATGTGCCACAGTAATCCACACAGTCATTCACAAGCGTATGGGAATTGAGAGTTTATCAATTTGCTGACATAATGCGTTAAAAAATCTCAATCTATATACAAGTAAGCAAAATGCCTACAACTGCAAATCTAACGGAACTATACACCTAAAATTACCTTCAATAGTTGTAATTATATAGTATAATAATTATATTGTATACTGAAAATTTTGTCGTTTTCATTTGCTAATAAACTGTTGACTAAACATGGCAAATTCGGTACACATGCCAGTAGCGTAAGCAAGCATTTTGCATTTAATTAAAATTATAAGAAAAAAATCCACATGGGATGGTTAAGCGAACTCACTGAGCGTGGTATATTCATATACGACATCACTGCCTAGTAATTTGCAATTCAAGGCTTCTATAATTCGTACGACCAACCGGCCCATCGCAAATCCGATAACGCTACTGTCTACTCTTGACACTGTACGGTGGTTGTAAAACTTATGGAACTTGCATAAGTTCCATAAGATTTGTTAATTGTTGTGCTTTTCTGATACATAAGAATGCATGATCGACATATTGCTATTCTCCACATTCACATTTTGAACTCTCAATTAGGTTCAATTGAAATATGTGAGATTTTAACTAATTACAATTGAATCTGAACTGTGTTCTTATTCCGCTTCCTCGCATTACTCAATTCATTTTTAAAATATTGCAACCTGAATATCGTGAATTTTGAAACGTAAATAGTGTTGTGGATTATAGGTTCTCCTCTTTTGCCTAATATGTCTGCTTCACTATTACCAAATACTCCTGCATGTTGCCACTAGTGAATGCATGTTCGTATTATCTAGAAGAGAAAAACATTTGCACGGCTATAAATAATGCAAAAATCTCAGCTTCATATATGGTGCAACTATTTGGTTGTGCTTCTTGTTCGTTACTATGTAATTGTGGACTTTATACTCCATACCGTACTCGCCTAGGTGCATCTAATACAGACATAACAACTTGATTCAAATTTGAGATATTTAAGTAATTTGATAAGCCTTGGGGGTCATTCTTCTTCCTGGTCTACATATATTTGCTTCAAGTGGTCCCATGGTTTCTTTTTCAAATGAGAATATAATATGCTAAATTGTAACTTATACCCAACTTTTCTATAGAACTTGGCTCTCTATATGATTTAATTGATGGTGTCACAATACCTCTATTACTTCACTCTTTGAGCGTGTCTTACCGAATCAATAGTTATTCTCTAATATTTTCTTAATGTATTAAGTATTTCCTTGTTGTTTCCTGTGTCTTCTCAAGGTTACCGTGCTTTTCCTTCCAACAACAACTTCAGATTCAACTTTAGCAAAGCTAATTTTACTCAGCTCTACCAGGATTTACTCAATGCTGAATGGACATTTTTGGAACAAATTACTGATGTTAATACTGCACTGGATATGTTTTATACAGCTCTTTATACTATTTTCAATCAATCCGTACCCAAACACTTTTCTGTTCCTTCCAAATCAAAATATCCCTACTGGTTCTCAAGAAGGATCACTTCTAACCTAAAATTGAAGAAGTATTATCACCGTAAATGGAAGTCTACACGAAGTCTGTTTTACTATAATGAGTTTAGGAGATTCCTAAACTCAGCCTATTCGTCATATCTTGAGTGCGTTGAAGCTTCTATTCAAATTAATCCTCAAGAGGTTTTTCAATACATTAACGTGAAACAAGGAACAACTCGCATTCCAAATACTTTATTTCACAATGATATCTGTCTTCACTCCCCTCAAAATGTAGTAGATGCATTTGCCGATAAATTTTCTTCAGTTCACATAACTAGTACTGATTTTTCTCAAACTCACGAACCATCCAATCGTATGCCTTTTACACTACTTCCTGTATCAGAAGATGAGGTAGTCAACATTTTAGCTAAGTTTCGGCAGACAAAAATTGCTGGTGATTATGGAATCCCTAGCTTTCTTTTACATGACGCACGGTTCGCATTGGCTAAACCCTTAATGTTAATTATGAATTTGGCTATTAAAACTTATACTTTTCCTACACTTTGGAAGCGTGCTAGAATTAATCCTGTTTTCAAAAAGCATGACAAAACTCAAGTTGATAATTAAAGGCCTATTTCAATTCTTTCCAATTTTGCTAAGGTATTTGAAAGTGTAATCTACTGCTGCTTGTATAATAACACCAAATCTTACATTGCACCTTACCAGCGAGATTTATGTGGAAGCTTGTGCATGGTACCATCGACTCCCCTCATTTACTCTCCTGCATAAATTTTTTTGTTCCTCGTGCATCTTCCTGCTCCTCTCCTACTTTTGCCTTGCCCTTTCCTAGAACCAACATGCTGCAGAGTTCGCCCCTAATTACAATGAGTTGTGCTGCTGATTTGCCCTATGAAGATATCTTCTATAATTCAATAAACCAATTATGTTAGATGTATGTTTTGTATTTATTTCATTTTTCTTTTATATTTCTATGTATTAAATGTATGTATTCTTTTATGTGTCCTGTAATAGGTTTTTCCGTTGGACATTAAAAGTTATTATTATTATTATTACAAAATTGTTAGCTAACTATTCCGCTCTGGTAGTATGCCTGCCTTAGCATGTAATACATTCACTGGAGTTGAACACATTGCATCTAGAACATTTAAGCAGTCTTTTGAATGCGTTGGAAATTTTCTAATTTGTATTAACCCTTGGCAGTAAAAACCATGAACCGGAGTCTATGCGAAATCCTCATACAGTTGCCTAATACGTTAACAGAAGTCAACTGGGACCTGTCCCCGTCTAAGTTTTGTCAAACTTTTCGTAACATTGATTCCTTGAATTATTTTCCTTTTAATATAATTTATGTAATTGTTGAACGTTAACTTTGGATCTAACTGGACACCTAGATATTTAACTGATGTGGTAAATTGTATTCTCTCCAAATTTTTGAGGAGTGATCTCATAAATATTGAAAAACAATGCATTCGTGATATGGCCTCACGTTATGGACAATCTACACGCATTCAAGGAACATATCAACGGGCAATATGCCAACATCAACATTGCGATGGAGATAGAAGAGAATGACCGCTTACCTTATCTGGATGTATTGGTAAACCGCAACGACAGTGGAAAATTGGGACATAGAGTATACAGTAAGAAGACGCATACACAACAGAAAAGATCTCTTATCACCACACTGTTACACAGAGCGGAAATAATTAGTGATGCAACCAACAAAACCGAGAAAATTCAACATGTGAAAGATGCACTGCAGAGGAACGGGTACAAACTACAGGAGATTTGGTGATTAGCCGGAGCTAAAAAGAAACAGAAGGATGACACAGAACTAAAGCCAGCAGGATACGAACACCTGCCATATATTGCTGGAGTCACGGACAGGCTGAAGAAAACTCTGGAGAAGAAGAACGTCAACGTCAGTTTCAGTACAATCGAGACAATAAAATAACTGCTTCCATCCAACAAATACTCGATACCGAGACTACAAGCTAAAGGTATCTACTAACCGCAATGCCAGTGCGGAAAATCGTATATTGGACAAAACGGCGTAGTATACAGTGTAGAGTCAAAGGGCATCGCAGAGATGTCGAACAGGGAAATACTGGAAAATCTGCAGTAGCTGAACACTACCACACAGGAAGCAGTCACACAATCGACTACAATGACGTGAAGATACTAGCCAGAAGCAATCACTACTACTCACGGATAGTGAAAGGAGCCCTGGAAATATGTAATGCAGAACCCGAACAACTTCAACCGAGAAGGCGGGTACAGATTGAGTAAGATATGGAAGTTGGTGCTGGAAAACCCGCAGCAGCAAGAACCATCGAAGACGCATCCGAGACCATCTAACACGAATCGAGGAGAAGCATCGGATACGGATCCAATGACGATAACGGACACGGTTCAGTGGACTGGAATGTATATGCATCACTGGAGCAGAGCAGGGACTGGGTATACACAAGGAGGAACAGAAGACATCAACATCAGTCTTTAGAGAACTTCTGAAGCAGCTGACAGTACGAGCAGCGAAACGTTTGTTACAACGACCGCGGCAACACCTAAAAGATACATCTTTATGGAACAGTGGCAGTAAAAGCCTACATTCGATTAAGTAATTAAAGAACCGTAATTTGTCCAATATTGGCATTTTTTTGCTCAGAAATAATTTGCAGAACGTTAGAATTGTTAAATTGAATTTATTTGGCATGTTAACTTCGAATACACGTGCACAAACATGCGGCCAAAGAAATTGTCCATTACTTAGACTTTCAACCGAATTTTGACTAAATTTACATATCATGAATTAGTCTTCCAGTGTTAGAGGTTATTGTCACGCAAATATCACTGCATATTGATTTAAAGAATATGCTTCAATGTGGTAAATGATGATTGATAATTTATATGGCTGATCGAGAACAATTTTACAATGCAAAAAATGAGTAGGGCATTTTTTTTGACCGCGACTCTACAAATGCAATTATCGAATGCTTAATTATTAAAACTTAAAATGAGTAAACAAAACGGGTGTTACCGTTCGACTAAAAGTTCCAGGTGACTGTCGTATTATAAACATATTATATTGCATTATTTTATTGTCGTTGCCATTAGATCACGATAATAAAGCTAGAAAAAGCATTTTTAACACTACCGTACGTATATTTAACAAAAGGTATCTAATTAGTTCCGTACATGTGTGAACAATAATTGCTACAACTGAATCGATATGTTCCTATTTGTAAAGTAAATGTTTATTGCACCTTTGGAGATGTGTATTGTTGCCGGGTTGCATATAACTGTAGGTACACGGACTATAATTCAAAACTCAAAATGATTACTACCCATTGCCTGGGTGGGCTGTTCAGTAAACAAGCCCTCTGGGATCACGAATAAAGTTGAGATTGTTCGAGCATAAATATCTACTCCATGAAACAAAGTTCATCTCCAAACAATATGATAATAATATACACTATCGTTACTGTCTTGTGTGTGCGGATCGTGATTTTATTAAAGACTACTAAGTATGCCATTATTATTTGATATCGCCTGGTTAAATAATAGTAAAAAAGATACATCATACGTTCTAGAAAATATTTTGTTTTCACTGAAGATATAGCGTAGTCTATGTGATCCCTGTCAAACAATATATTTAAAGTAAAGCAACATTTACGGTAGTAGAAAACATTAGGAATTGAAAGGCTTTATTGACATTAAGAATACCTTAATGTATACAAATAACTATGGTATGTGGCGTGCATTACTTTGGTAGAATTAACCTAATATTGAAAGAAACTAGACATAAATTCTCATGTATTCGCGCTTAAAGTGAAACACCCAACGTAAGAAAAGCAATCTCAGGTTAACAATGAAATATCAAGAAATTAAATCTGTTACGTTCCGTAAACAAAGAAAGACTTGGACTTCGTTCTAAACTTCTCCAAAAGCGAAAACGTTTTTATTTGTTCTAGGCAGTGTAATTATAGGATTTGTTTAAAATATCAAATATAGCATTAGATAACAATGTGTTTTGAATCATGTTAATGGTGTCGGAATACTATACCTAAACACAAAAAATATATGACGTTATAGACACATGTTGTCCATATACATACGTGTATGTATATTAGTAAATTCCAAGTACTTTTCGATCTATCTCAGGTAACGGTACCGTATTTGTGTGAAAATTTAATTCCACATACCTAATTCACGAAATATCTATGCTTCTACAAGCTGGTTTATTTTGTGATGCTTTTATAAAATATAACTGCAAGTTTTGAGAAATTACAATCTGTATGGAATATTATTACATAATTCGAACGTCAAAGATTCTGAAAACCTACGCTCAATTACTTTTTCTTGTCAGAGAAAAATCCTTTAAGGGCACCGAACCAGGATCTCATTGGCTTGTACCTATTGAAAAAACACTTTTTGTTTCGGTATACCGTCGGAACCGCTATAGGCATTTCTGCAGTTAGTGCAGGTGTTTCTGATCACTATTTACTTGCCTTGTTGTCTCTATCGCTACCATTATATTTCTTATATAGTTGCTACATAACAAGACTAATTGTAAAGACTACTTTACAATTGGCGTCGCTTTTCAACATGAGCTCTATCAAGTTATATTTGTTTATACCCTGGCCTAGTTCTTTCACCAGCATATTCCTGCTTGCTGCCCACCTGCTACACTCAACGAGTGCATGTTCCGGCGAATCCTTTATTCCGCAGTCTGGACAAGCGTCGTCCTCTGCGAATCTAAATCTATTCAGGTAAGTTTTAAAGTTGGCGTAACCTGAGAGGGATTGCGGTATCCACCTTTCAGAACTTACACTTCAGCCATGGCTCTCGGATTAAGACTTTAGGCTATGCTGTTGAGGAGTCCTACATCCTCCATTTACGCTGCCATTTCCTTGAGGCTGCTGGTTGTCAGCTTCGAGAGAAACACACTCTCCGCTAGTCTTCTGCTTGGAGGGAGATTGAAGGAATACCCTGTATTACCTGCGTAGCCTCAGCGGATACTGTTCTGTATGCGCTAACTACTCATAGAAGAGGTCTTCTTTGTAGGCTTTCCAAGGCGTCCATGTTTTTTGTTTATACTTAATGCATTTTTCCACGCTGGAATTGCATACAGTGCTTGTGTCTGTTTTACCGGACACAGTATCTCCCTTCGGTTATTACTAGGTTGTCCTACATTCGATAAAATTTTAATGCTTGTCAAATTGACACTCGTCTTCGTCGCTATGCAACAAGCATTCGTGAAATTATCGATAAATTCAAAGCTCTTATGGCATTACTACAGAATATTTCCGAGGGTTGGCTTCAAGACCAAGTCCTGTTGTCCCCGGCATTTACTTCCATGGCTATTTTGCTTCTCATAGTCCTCGATAATGTTAATCTAATACTTTGGTATCTTCCTATGTTTCAGCTTGGCGATTATTCTACTCCAGAATGCGGAACTGTGGCTTCCTTCCATTCTGTTGGAAATTTTTGTTGTCTCAGTAGCTGGTTAAATATCTCCAGCAACGTAGTCCGGATGACTTCCATGACGGCCTCCATCGCACGCTCAATTACTTAGGACTTCCGGATATTTGCAAATAATTTGTGTAGCAGCCCGAAAACTATAGTTTATGTTTTACTAAACAAAAACAACAATAATACATAACAATCTGACATAAAGTTGCAAGTTCTATAAGTAGTCAAATGAGAAAAAATTATTCTCTCTAGGGATGGTAAGCTTTATATGTTAGGTATCTGCATTATTATGCAAGCAGTACTAAATGTACATTGAAGACTTTTAACATGAGAGAGAGGGAGAGATGCGAAGAGCAACAATTGAGTTGCTCTTGCGTTTAGTGTTATAATCAAAGTAAATCTCTAGAAACTTGATTGCTAGGGCATATAGCCTAATATAGTACCAATACTTTCGTCACGTATAACACTACAGTATCATTTATGTACAAAAAATTATCTGTTATATAAATACGAAAAATAATGAGTTTGAAGTGGACCATTATGGTAGACTGCTGTTCTAATTATCTGGCTACAATATGAAATGGAAACAATTTAAGAACACTGTATCTGACACACGACTTATTTGAAAGTTCACACAAATTGGTGGAAATTATATATTATATATAATTTATTGAGACAAAAGGAAATGCTTAATCCTAATTATACACAAAATCATATAATTTTCTCAATTTTGTGTTGCTCTGTTTATTAACAAATCCAGTCGTCATTACTCTTTTATTTAATCAAAATTCCTCGTCCTATTTTTTTTGAATAATTTTTTTTTATTTCGATTTTAAAACGACGATGGACACATCACATCTATTTAGAATAATAATTACTTCCAGTCAAATATCAAGTCAATTATCTAAGGAAAACGATTCTGATCTTTTATGCTAATTATAGATTCTTAATCACTAGCAAAAACAATTTCACGATTAAAAAACTTCGTAGTTACACTAAAAACAAAATTAACAGTAATCTCGAATTAACTTTGAATAACTCGTAGTGCATGTTTACATCTTCACTATGTTTTACTTAAAACTGGGATTCAGAAACTAACAAATCTACAATTTACACCCAACAACAATTATGTTGGTATATATTTTGATTCAACATACCCGCAACACACAACGCAATGAAAAGCTAAATTGTATGTCTTGAATTTGATTCTCGTGCGTATATTGTCTCCCAACAAAAGCGTATTTGATGGCAAATCGAATTGCGAAAAAATGGGAATGTGTTGGCGTATACGTTGGGGATATTGCACGTGAGCGTTGAATTTAACAGAGGGGTTGAAAATGTGGTCGCGATGCATCGCGGTTTACGCGGCGACAACATAGTGGTAAATTATTGAAAAGGCCAATAACAAAAGTGAACTTTCGCGCAAAGACAATAAAACCAAATGTGAATTGTGACCATAACGTAATGTTATTTACTAATACATTGTCTCATAAGATATTCAAGACAAGCTTATTTTACTGCTAGTAGTACTTTTTACATTACACATACTCTGTATTTGTCTTTCCCTTAAATACGTATGTCGTGTGCTTAGTTATGTGAGATAAACACAGAGCCAACTGAACAAGATTAAATCTCTGTTGTCTACTACATCAGAGCAAATATATGAAAGAATTTTCGTATATGTAAAGTCATGATTATTAATTATGTATCATCTTGCAATACTTAATATATTTGAAATCAACTCGAAAATTTCTTTTTCTTTTACGTTTATTTACGCAGATTAATAAATTATGTTCCGCAGCTTACAAACATGAATTAGAATTGCTTTCACTTGGAACAGTCGAATGAGTTACTACAAAAACGAATCGATCATTTGATACCAAGGTGCAAGCATGTCTTTGACATGTAATAGAACAATATGAAGTTGAAGCCTGGTGAGCAGTGACAGAAAAAATTTAATGATATCCCAGAAAATATAGTGTTAATTGAAAGAGCCTTCTCTTTCACTGCATTGCTCACTCTTAAACTATGATATTTGAATTAACATTTCTATACTTTCTATAAAAAATACTAATCATGATTTCATAACCGTGTTACACCAATTCTTTCACCAGTTTAGGTTAGGTTAGGTTAAATTAGGTTAGGTTAGGAGTGAGGTGGGATGCGGGCCTGTTTCACCGCGACCTTTACTGGTCTATTGTGATCCCCTTTACCTTAGGGAACGCTCTCTAGTTTCGCCTTCTTAATCAGACTTATCATTTTTGAGAGCGGCTCTTTTGTGTAGCCGTTGGCTGTGGGGTTCTCTACCCCCATTACTAGAAACCTTGTCCTTGTTAGGCCGTCACAGTGGCACAAAACATGAACTGGGGTTTCTTCTTCCTCTTGACAGAATCGGCAGAGAGCATTTTCTGCCAGGCCTATGTTAAACATATGCCTATTCAGTCTGCAATGACCGGTAATCAGACTTACTATCATTTTGACAGTCTTCCTGTCTTTATTCAGTAGGTCTTCAGTAAACTTAGGCCTCTGTTCCCTTAGCAACTTCTTAGCCTGTCTTTGCCCTGGCGATCTTTCCCACCATTCCTTGGACTTGTTTTGTGACCATTCGTAGATGTACCCCTTAATTTGTGATTTGGTAATGCCGAAGGAAGGGGCCGCTCCTATGAAAGGCCTTGACGAACCTCGTCTGGCCAGCTCATCGGCCGCCTCGTTTTCCTTCACTCCCGTGTGGCTGGGGACCCAGGCCAAAGTTATTTTCCTTAGGGTGCCCACCTCATTTCGGGCTCTTACGCAGTCCCAAGCCAGCTTTGAGTCAGCACTTGCGGAACTAATCGCTTTAAGTGCTGCTTGGCTGTCAGAGTAAATAGCGACGCTTTTTCCTGGTTCGGCCCAACTGTCTACTTCTCTGACACAGTGGTGAATCGCAGCAACCTCAGCCTGGAAAATTGTCCTTGCTGAAGCTCAATGAAAGGGCCTTGCACGGCTTCTTTCTATAAATGCCAGCTCCTACGCCGTGGTCCGTATTAGAGCCGTCGTTATACCAGCTTGAGTCCGCTCTTAGTGGGGGCCGTATTCAAAGTCCTTCTTATCTGGTATTATAACCTGATATTTTCTATCTAGGTTAAATTTCTGAACCATGGCGTCGCTTGGCGTTCCCGTTAGGGGCCCCGCCTTGAGTTCATCCAGTAGTTTTTGATGTTCTCCACCGTGCGACTTACTTATCGGTGCCTGACTGCGCATGAATCTGTAAGCTGCAGATCTAGCGCTTCCTTGTATAAAGATTTGTAGCGGTGGCAGGTTTAGAATGACTTCCATTGCGGCTGTGGGGGTCGATCTCATTGCCCCTGTGGCGCACAGACAAGCTAGTCTTTGTACGCCACCCAGCGTTCTGGCCGCCCCCGCCTGTCGCACCTTTGGCCACCAAGCTATAGCTCCGTATGCTATCATGGGTCTGATTACACTGGTATATAGCCACACAGGCGAGGGACCCCTTGCGAATCGCGCCGTTGGCGACCGGGTCTCGCCCCGAGAGGCGAGGGGCGGCCACCCTTGGTACCGCATGGAATTGCAAAGAAGTCCTCCGGAAGGGTTGGCGGCTCTGAAAGTGGTCTGGTTCTCCGATCTCGGGTAACGGATATTTTGGGTGTGTTTTTGTTTCTTTTGTTTCAGGATTTGCTGACGAACCCATGGGTAACCGAAGGGTGATTGACGAGCTGGGGGAAACCGGAGGCGCCGGAAGCGGCTACTAGGAGAGGCGACGCTTTGCAAATTAGCATGGAACATGCTAATGGCGATAACATGGTGATACGGGGCAACAGCAAGCGTATAAGGAGCCGATGACACCGAGTGAAGCTTCCTCAACCAAAGGGACCGCCAGCGAAAGCAAGGAGGTTGATCAACAGCGGAAGGTGCTGGAGGCATCCACGCAAGGGGAGTAACGTTCCAACTGTTTACTATTATGTTTCGTATTACGCTTGTTTCTGGTCAAGGTGCTGCGCGTTACAGCGCAGAGACGGAATCTCCAGGACCCGACGCGGACCAACAACGGACGACCTTTGACGAGGAGACAATTATATTTATTTTCTTTATTACTTTTTTTTTTATATGTATTGTATTTGACAAATTATTGAGTGGAATAATGAAATATATAAGGATTAGGAGATGACATGTAATTAATTAGTTAAGCAGGGCGCGGACTAGGTCCGCATTAGCAGTAGTTGTAAGTTAGCTTAGATATAGTTAGCTAGAGTAGGGACTATGTTGTATATGCAGGAATATATATTTAGAGCAGGGCAACCCGGTGTAGTACCTTTGAGTGGAGCACCGGGTTTGGGGATGTATTGTAATTATTTAAGTTTTATCAATAAATGAATTGGTATATAGCCACAGAGTCATTTTGGGCATAAGGCCCCAGTTTTTTCCACATAACCTCCTGCACCTGCCCAAGGCAATAGTAGCTTTGTTGGTAATTTTTTGGATATGTGTACTCCACGTGAGCCTTTGATCAAGTCATACCCCTAGGTATTTCGTCCCTTTGACCTGTGCTATTCTTTCCCCACCTATTACTAGTGGTTGCAGACTCTCTAACGATCTTTTTCTTGTGAACGTGACAACTTGTGTTTTCTGAGCATTGACTACTAGTCGCTCTTGTTTGCACCAGCTGTCCACCGTGTTTAGAGCTCTTTGCATCTGTTCCATCAGAACTTTTGGAAATCGCCCTCTAACTACTATTGTTAGGTCTTCAGCATATCCCAGGCAGTAAAAGCCCTTTCTGGTCAGTTTTCGGATTAGGTCGTCAACGAGAGCGGCCCACAGAAGAGGAGATAACACTCCACCCTGCGGGCAGTCTCCTTCCGCCTCCGCTTCGATGGTAGCCTCGCCAATTGTGGATGTAATTATCCTTATCCACTGTAGAAGCTTCGGCGCAACTCATTTTCTCCTTGAAGGCTCGATAATTGAGTTTGTGGTGGCATTGTTAAATACCCCCTCTATATCCAGGAAAGTCGCTACGGCTATCTCTTTGTCTTCTATAGATTTTGAAATTAGCCTGTTGAGGTCATCTAAAGCTGCCTCTGTAGATTTTCCTGGTTGGTAGGCGTACTGTCTGTCACTGAGTGGCTGTTCTCTTAGCGCGGTGTCTCTAATATGCCTGTCCACCAACCTTTCAAGAGTTTTGAGTAAGAAGGAGGACAGGCTTATCGGTCTGTATGACTTTGGCGTTTGATCAGATATCTTACCCACCTTAGGTAGGTACACTACCTTGACCTTTTGCCATGCCTGTGGAACCCATCCCCAGGCTATACAAACTTTGAAGATTTTTGTGAGATGTGGTATCAGTATCTCCATCCCTTTTTGAAGTACGGCCGGAAATATCCCGTCTGTGCCCGCGGATTTGAATGGCGCAAATCAGCTAACCGCCCACCTAAATCTTGCGGGTCTCGTGATCTCTGTGGCCAGCCTCCAGTCGCCTCGTTTCGGCCTCTTCGGCCTTTGGTCTGCTTCGGCCGGCTCGAGCGTACCCTTTAAGGTTTTAGCGGACGGAAAGTGAATCTTTATCAGTTCTTCAATGCTCTCTTTATGAGTGCTTGTGTAGGTTCCATCCGTTCGTTTGATGAAACCTACTTCGGTCGCAGTACTACCCTCTTTGGCTAAGACTTTGTGGATGCGCGAGCATTCACCAGTTTACACAAATCATTACATGTTGATCAATCGAAATAGTATCAACTAATCTATTATTGCCTATCGATAGTTAATTATATCTTATTATCTTAGAATTAACTTTATGTCTAGTTTTAGATATTTATATACAAATGTATGTGGTGATTTGTATCTGGTCTCCGACCTTTGCTTTTTCTCTATAGAACACAATAATAATTTCCAATATACAATATTTTTATTTAAATCAGCTTTCATTGTATTGCATTGCACTGTAGAACGAAGTAGATGTACCTCTCTTCTGCAACCTATTGATCCAAGATGATTACCCAGTTCCATCAGTACCTTCCCAAATCAATATTCTTAACAAATCCTAGAATTGATTTAGTGGGTATAATCGTCTTTCCTAGATGCTTAAACCTCGGCTAGACTAGTGGTTTGGAGTTACAAAGTATATGCTCAACAGCCTCAGTGCTAGGTGCGCAAAGTTAAGACGTTTTAAGTGCAATGATCAATTAGAAGACCTTAACGCCAAGATCAAGTAGCTTCCTCTTTCTGTTTGGCCAGAAACTTATAAATTTCTTCGGCTGAGTTTATTCGGGTTGCCAGACTTGTCTCAGTCGGCTTTTACAAACGTCTAAAGGCTGCGATTGAACGAAATGCATATTGGCTCCAAGTTTTCCAATATGCCTTAGCATCTCCTTTCGCATTAAAGCGCTATGGAAGCAATATTAAGGTATTCTCGTGTTTGTGGACAGTCACAAAACATTTCCTCGGCATTCCCAGACCAGTTTAGACTCAAAGTTATGTGATATAAACCCCTTTTTGTTCAGGAATTCTGGAAATAAAAAGTCTATGTCGTGCAATTCCGCTTGCGAGATCGTTTGGAATAATCATAAAGCTTTTGAGATTGGTAATCGTACTATGAACTTCAACGCCCCCCGTTCATTCGTTTTGTTTACCAGACAGGTGATCCATCTGATTAAGAAGTATCCAATCATTGCGGTAGATTGACTATTTGTAAATAGATGAATGATATCTCAGTATTTCGAATTATTAATATCAATAATATCACATATATCCTTCCTGAGAATAAATGCCTCTCCGAACAATTGTAAAGATACACTCTTGTCGAAGATGTAGTTGAATCTTAGCAACTTATAATGGTAGTTTTACTACATTTAAGTTCATCGACGTTCTACGATTTAATCATTGGTTGCTTCCTCCTCAGAACTTCGCTTCGAGAATTTACGAATATAAAAATTTCCAATAAAACCACTAACCGCAACATGTTCAGTTTCGGAAAAATGAAATCTTTTTAACCTCCCTTACTTCGATATATATATATTTCCACCCTTAAAATAGCTCTCCGATAAACCCTGTCTACCGTACCGTTCCCTTCCCTGCCTCGGGGTTACGGTAGTGAGTCGCAATTTTTCTCGCCGTCTACGTGATTGGAATGCTTTAGCTTTGCGAGTGTTTTGTTTTGAAGGAGAACTTATATTAGGCATCCGTGAAAGCTGGCTTTTCTGTAATTTAAAGCAGTTCTTTCACTAATTTAAAAGTATTAATGTTGGTAATCCGGACAAACGACTCTTATTAATAAAATTTCACGTCTATACTTGTGAAATATTAATGTGTTCATTATTGAAAGACGAAGAGAAATTAAGGTGTTGTATATTGCTTTGGTTATATGTACTTCTTGTAATAAAGTAGCATAATCGCTAGAAAATTCGAACGAACCTATTTTTTTTTAATGTAACACATTAAACACAGTATACAGGCACTAGTTCAAGCACCTTATACTACGTATTTATTCATAATTCATAATCAGTAACTACATTTAGACAGGAACGCTAGTGTTACCACGAAATATTATGTACACATCTTGTTATTAAAAGATGTGGATGAAACAAAAACAGCTCATATTGATTTTTATATAGCTATGCACGTGATCAGTTTCCGTGAGACTATTTTCAGTTGAAATTAGAAAAAATCTATCTAATAATTTTATTGTATTTTTAGAGTTGCCTTTGATAAATGCACAGATTCTATTGAGAGAATGAGCCAAACAAGTGATGTGAAACATATGAGGGTGCACCGTTTCATAGTTTGCCTGTTTTAGATATGCTAGACTACTCCTGATAAATTAAAGATTTTTGTCTTTTTACCAATTAACAGCTAATTGTTCTATGAAGTGTTTCCAGATTGTCATTAGTCATGGTTTTAGTTGCTATTTGATATACATTCCAATATGTCACTGGTTTCGTCGGCGCTTACGCATGCATAGATACTAATTAAAAAATGACTATCAATGAGATTTACTGTTTTCGAGTAACAGTTATAAAAATTATGTTTATGTAAGGTAAGTGTTTCACGAAGAATATTTCGACCAACATCTATTGCAGAAGTCGATTTTGTTAAGTTAATTAAATTGAATAGTTATCATCAAAACGGGTTCATATAGATATTTGTCAAAATTGTCGCCGAAATAAATTTATACGCATGTGTGTGTGGTATCATGAGATGTTTCATGTTCCTGCGGAGTTTCCAACGCTGTAACACAGATATACGTGCAGTCGGTACGACTTAGTCTTCGAACGATTTTAGTGAGTTACCTTATTAAAATCGTTCGAAGACTAAGTCGTACCGAGCGTACATACATCGAAATACAAAATACCCGCGTAAGATGTTGAAGACTTAGAACATTCAACGCACAAGTCAGTTAGGAGCTGAAAAAAACTAAAAATAATTGGTAGAAGCAAATTCAATGAATGATATTAAATAGGATCTACATCGCGAATAGGGCTGGGAGAAGTATCAACACACCTTCCAGTACTTCATCAATAAACGAACAAATTTTTAAGATATTAACTCGTCTCGGAAACGAATCTTTTTTAGACAAATATTTATCGAACATGTTTTTCACTAAAGCTAGCTGTCGATGCTTAATCGATTCCAGTACTCGGAATCGATACATTGGTAAGTATCGATATCTCCATTGGTATTAATACCCGATACCGAAAATATAGGTATCGCCCAGCCCTAATCAGGAAAATAATAATAACTAGTTACAACAACAAGAACAGAAATTATGTGGTTGAATGCATCTGATCAAATGTTGGTAGTCAGTAACAAGGTGATCTCACTAACAAGTTTAAATTCAGTAGTAGAAGAAGTAACAAAATAAATGGTCTTATTATTGGGAATGTTTAATGTTGAAGCTAATTAAGAAGTATTTGCAGAGGAATCTCTTTTATTTCGGATAGAACTTGCTTTTCTATATATGCTATGTCTTTATCTTAGTTGACCAGCGATGTTTGCATTTTGTGGGATAAACGAACCTGTTTCAAGAAGATATCCACTTTTCGAAATACGATTGCACTTGGATGCCCCCGGTTTGGAAAACGCACTCGATAATAGACTAATGAACACTTACATATACAGGCGAGACAACCAGATGTGTTCTTCGACAAAATAAATCAAAACACTAATATTAAACACAAAATTGGGATCAAAAAGAAACTGTTAACGAAATAATAATAAAAGGAATTCTTATTTATTCTAAACTGCACAGCTTTCTGACAATACATATCGAATAGCAGGGTTTATCTAAAGACAAAGTCCGAACTTTAGGAACCTTGTGCAGAGTTATGAAGTGTGGTACATCTTAGTATTAAGAGTTTTGACTCCAAATTTTACAAAGAACATCGCCACATGTTAGTTACTATGCCAGTTAATATACATCTTATATATGTATGCACATATGTTCATCTGTCCCAATATTTTTACTATCTTTAACAAAGTCAACCTAAAAAGCAATAATCATAAATCAGATTTCTCTTCATTACTTAATAAAATCTTAACTTTTTCAAGATGAAATAAATAAAACACACTGTAACCCTTTAAAAAATTAATTATACTACCCTTTAATAAAAGTGCGGTCATAAATTTTCGGTTAAGTAGAGTAACACATCAACACACAGATGGGTCAATCTTTTTAATAAGCTACAATTGGCGTTCGAAGTTGCGGAAGAGGGAAAAACATAGTCCGGACAGCAATTTTCTCCGTGTTCGTATAGAAAGAAAAGGGGTTAAAATGGAACTGGGGTTGCTAAGATATTTAAATTGAGATGTTACTTAATTCCAGTCTACTGACTCGCTAATTGCGACCCTCTTAAAATATAACACATAAAATAACCCCTTACAACCTCCAGCTGTAAAAGCTTACACAAACGAGATTAAGATATTCCGTCTTATTACCAGAACTTTGCATGAAATGATTTGATTCTCTGTTTAGAACGGTTCTTAGATGAGATATACTTCCAGGATTATTAACTTACTATTGTAAGAGACGACAATAGCTCGACCGAACTACAATTTTTACGAAAATATATACATATATGTAATTAGAAATTAAAGATAGTAGTAGATACAAGGAAAATCCATGTTCTCATGTATTTTGTTTAATGCAGTTATTCATTTTATGTTTATGTGAATAGTATATATGAATAATGGCGTGCGTTCACACAAAGGTCTAACAATTATATACTACGATCATTTATGAAAGGTGATTATGGCAATAGGTTCTCATTGTTTTTATCCCGTTGATTTCGATAGCATCAATGTAAAGTGTATTTTGTAATTCACTATTTGTCGACCTTGGCTTCCACACGTCTCAAGCCTGTATTAACCACATGAGCTCTTTAGTTATTGCTCTCCTGTAGCAATTATTTGCTCTAATAAATCCAGTTAGTCAAGGCCGACTGTAAACATTTTACAGAGCAAAACAATATAAATCCTAACCAATGCAACAATAACATATTTACCAAGTAATAAACGAGACAAAAAATGTGTATTGCAATATTCTGTCCGATCGTTACAGACTAATGATGGATATAGGATTATATAAATGTATGCTATGTCTAAAATATATTGTAGTCTATTGGATTGAACGGTAATTCAATATATTCCTAATCATAGAAGACGAAGCCGAGGATAAAATAGGTAATACAGAATGAAAACCATTGTTACAAGTGGATAAATAAACCTGTATATTACTACCATGGAAGTACCCAAGATCAGTTGTGTCTGTATTGTGTAGAGATGGAAGCCAGTAATTTTGATGAAAAAAATGAATAAAGTGTATAAGCGTTTTTGGTGAAAATTAACAAAATTATACTACTGCCAATATTCCATCAATTGTTAATTTCTATGGTGTAATGACTTGGTGTACTGTCCGGTGAGCAGATTTTAGGCACAGTATCTAGTAGGAACACAAACTGAAAAAATTCTGTATAAAGTGATATAAAAAGAATAGGAATACGTATTCATTAAGTCAAAGATATCTTTAAGTTTATATTGCCACACATTCTGGACTTAATTTCATTTCTTTCGTCACAAGAAAATTTACTGGTATTACAGTTAATTGGAAGATAGTATGTGGCGAGGTAAGTTCGTATTTTCTATCGATGAAAACACTCACGTTGATACAAAGTAATGAGGTTCTTGAGTTTAAAAAACTCTGCGAAATAGTTTATATTTCTTTGAAACATTTCACTACTATTAGAATTTTTCAAAATTAGTTGCCGTTATTGCATTGTAGCTAATTGTTTTTATCCTTCAGGGAAAGGATTCATGATAAAACAATTTCTAAAAAGCCACATTGAGAAGAATCTTATCTCAGAATTACGTAGCAGATGAATATTTGATGTAGAAATTAACACAATTAAACTACATTACATTCGCATGTAATTTTGTAATCAGTTAGAAGTCGTGTAGTACAAGCATTTATACTACTAAAGGATTGTGCAAGAAAAAGACATAAGAAATGTAGTCTGTTTGTGCAAGTAGAGTCTGTCTGAGCAAGTAGTGCTAGCATGGCAGAGCATTCCTCAAGGACGTTGTGCCTGTCTCGTTGAATCTGTGGGTCGGAGAAGTGCTGAAGTTATGCAAAATAAAGGGTTTCCCACAAAATATTATATAATAATATATGCAGTAGAGTCTCGATTAACCGTCACCCTTGGGACCGTTGGGGTGACGGACGAGAGAATAGACGGTTAATAGAAATAGGTCTCCGGATCATCGAGAAGTATTGGCGATCGATTAAAATAAAATGTTGCGCACTATTTATAACACAGATTGGTTTGGAGACAATTTAGTAAAGCTTTTAAATTTTCTATTTAATATTGAAATGCTCTGATCGGTTGGTTATAAGCAGCGCAGTTATTCTTTAAAATCAAATTGGGGAATACGACTTATAAACATAACTACTGCACTGAATTGCAGTGTTAATTTTTTATTTTTTTTTCTTAGAGACCTGACGGTTAATAGAAACTGACGGTTAAAAAAGTGACGGTTAATCGAGAGTCTACTGTATAACAATTAGGTGTAACAAAAACTTTTTTAGGGTTCTTAATTAAATGTCCAGCATGAATTGTTTTGTTTCTATATAAAATGTTATTTATGGAATACCTACATTAAATATTTTATTTTGTTTGTGAATGTATTTCGTCAATAATATATTTGAACATATGTATGTATATACTGCTTAATTATTTAATGTATTACCACTAAATGTGAAAAATATCCAAACAATCTAGCGTCCTTAATTATATGGCCACCAGCTTCTGTACATGTGTATGATCCAATTCATCACAAAACCTTATAGAACTAGTTTGATTAACCTATTTTGCATCTTAGATCAGTATCTTTTTAATCATTTCTATCAAAGAAGTACCAAATTCGAATTTGATTTAACATACTGTCCACTCTACCGAACTATGTTAGTCTTCCGAGTGTTATCGCGTAGTCACCTTTTTCAGAACATTTCTAAAGACTGTTGTTTACTGCTCGTTTAATATATCTTATTTCTCCTTTCTTGCGCTGATTTGTGACCGTTCTCGTAGATTTTTGTGCTAATTGTTAGATTATTTCCAATACTTTATCTACTGGTACGTTCGTGAAGAGAGCTCTATGTAGCAAGTGACTAAAATGTTGCCATCCGCTACTTCGTACTGCTAAAGTATTTCTATAAAATGCTCAGAATTCCTCACATACCTGTTTGTCTAGTCTGCTGTTGTGTCTAGCGATATATCGAGCAAATTTGCAAGCAGGAGATTTGCAACTACTGACGATCGATCTTAGAGATTTGTGGATTTTTGGAAACCAGTTCAATCGTAGTAGTCAACTGAACAAAGGAAGGTACTTGACGGCTGTTCTAATTTTTTCGTTCAATCTTGCTAGTAGAATCTCTGTTTAGTTTACTGCAGCGGTGCAACGGTAGAAGTGTACGTATCTTCTAGTTGTTGTCTTCTTTGCCTATTACCACAGTTGCATCAAGTTCTTGTTCTTCTGAATGTCCTACCAAGCCTTGTGGTCACCCGTAGTGATATTAGTCGTTGGTGGTTTGGCTTGAATTCTTCTACCTCCCCAGTTCGTAGACTTCATACGGTTGATTCAACCTGGGTGATAATTTCTTCATTAGGTGTCTTGCTAGGAGGAACTACAAAGTTCAATCACCTTACTAGAACTGTCTTTTCTTCTTTCATATTAGTGTTCTTATAGGCTGATTACTGTTTTCTGGATATCTAGTTTTGGTTGTGACTTTTTCTTATGTTTCTCCCTTGTTGAGTTGATCTGGTATTGTGAGTGTTTATAACTGATTATGGCGACAGTTTTCGTGGAGTTTTCGATGGATATGAGGTTCCGTTCATTGTATATGAAACGCATCTTTCCTCCTGTCAATGTCTCCTCTAAGAATTGAAATATATACTTAGCAACCGCAGTTTTCAGGTGATATTGCATCTTGACTAAAGTTGCTGTAACGTTTTGGTCTTGATAGCGTCAAAGAAATGCCTGTGAAGCAAATAGCTGCTTCTTCTTCTTACGTACTTTGACTAGTTTTCTGGCGCCTTTGTATAATGTAAAATTCTGGCTGCAACAGCGACTCGCATCTTCATATCTAATTTCTACAGCATTATATATTTTTTATTTAATTTAGATAGGTACGTATGGAAAAATTTTTACCTGACTAATTCAAAATAGTCAAGAAGTTTGCACGTTTCTTATCTCTGAATTATATGTTGTACTTCATAACAGTATACATTATACTCTTTAATAAATCGAATGTATCAGCAGAGCAACTGTTACGATATCATTTACTGTAAGTTACTTTAGTTTGTTATGTTATATTCTTTGGTCAATTGTCTTAATGCAGCAGAATTTGTAGATCGGTTGTCACACTATTCTTAAAAGTTGCAACTTGGAATTTCTGCTTGTTTTGCTTGTTAATAGCTTTTTTACTCTCAAAATTATTAATGTTGCTTTCTCGAACTTATAAAACGTACAGTTAAGAAAGAGGCGTTTTACACATTTTAATCCAATTTGCGTAACATCTCTTTTGTTGCTTTTTGAAGCGAATTACACACACGAATTATCACAACTGTTACATTATCGATGAATAGGTATAACAGGTTCGACAAATTACATGAGTCTATGTTTCAATGCACTCGTAAAGTTCTTCTTTGAAAAGTGTTCTTGGAATCTGTATTGTTTTTCAATTGTGTTGGACAATTCCGGAAGATCTATTTGCAAAATAGTTGCTCACCTTACCATTATAGTTTTTGTATTAAACATACATATACTGCGCAATAGACGACAAATTAACAAGAAATTTGTTAATGGTTCTTCTATTACTACGACGTCAAACACAAATAAGAAGTAAGAAAGACAGAAAACCCAGACGTTAGTGGGTAAGACCTGTTAATTTAAACAGGGAGAAGAAAGGTAAATTTAGACGAATACTTGTAGAATTTAGAAACTTTGGAATCTCCCTCCAGATATTTTCTTTTCGGACTACGTCCTTATAATTTTTGCTCAACTTATCATATAAGCATGGCTTAAGCTTTACAAGCCCAATAAGCATTTCTATATTAATATTTTGCATCACCTTTACACAAATATTTAAGCATATTCTACACTAAACCCCACCACCGCAATTACAATACAATTTCTTACTTTAACTTAATTCAATTAATTTTTCACTAAAATGAAATCGCAAATCCAATCTGATTAAATACAGGTTAAATGGGCAGAATTCTGTCAATCTGACACTGCATTTAATATTGGGAGGATAAATATCACCAGATTTTAACATATGGCATACGTAAAAATTACATGAAATTGAGAACGTTGCACGTAAGACGTAACTTTTCTTACGGTCATTGTGAACGAACGTATGGATTTTCCATTACTCAACTTTACGGTTTACGAATATCTTATGTGTTTCTTACGTATTGCGCCCATTGTGAACAAGCATTTAGTGTATATACTATATATAAGCCTTCGATATCATTTAATACAATATCATGTAATAGGATTACATTTTGCAGTCAACACAATTAGGTTATCAAGAATATCTTTTATATTATCAGTTGAGTTTGCCCAATACAAAACATTAAAATTATGTGACCTTAAACTAGTAACATTCATATACGATCAAAAATTAACAACCTAATGTATAACATGAATTATCTAAAATAAAAGCAATGATGACAAAAATTTATATCGCCGACTTGGTAACTAACCAATGACAACAAATTCGAAACAAACAGGCCGATTGTGTTTACGAGAATCATAAATAATGTGCTAAAATGAACAGGTCTCGCCTTATACTCGCGTGGATAAAAATCATCAGCACTAACTAGATCTGAAACATGTGACACATTTATGACTAGCGCGTAAATTCGTCTCGCGTTTGGTAGAGACTAATTAGTATGAGAAATTCATTTTATTCTTTTTATTTGGGATGATATCGCTAAATCCAAATGATTGGAAGAAATGTGTCTACCGTGTTAATTTGCATTAAAACAAACTAAATGTATACGTGTTATTTTAAGAGTTGTAATTCGATTGTAAAATATTATCCCCCAAACAGTTTTAGTAAAGTTGTAAATCGAAATAAAAACTATACGAATTTGTATCAACTTATGTATGTACTTAAGATTTGCAGAGGTACTTTGACTTATAGAGACAATAATGTTTATTAATAATAAAGTACAAAAAATATAATACATTTTTTTAGTAATTGGTATTATACTATGCCGAATTTGTTTAGAGGCAATTATATTTTGCCTGTAATCAGTATTGACAAAGTATGAATAGCTCGTGAAACCCATACATGCATATTATTCAAAGCACAACTAACAATAAGCATACATAGTTTATGAGTTTATTCTACGGAGGGGTCCCAACTACTCTCTGCTTGCCACTACTGCTTATGTATTGATTAGCAAAATTACTCAAAGTTTGGTGATCCATAAAAATTGCAATAATTATAATTTCCTGGACTCATCAATACACAGTATTTGTTTGTTAACATGATCGTAATCAATAGCATAGAATATGAACTGTTGCTTTAATTTTCTGCAATTTTCGGTATGTGGGACCAAACTAAATTTTCTAGGTACGGCAGAAATGCTTCCGCAGCTGAGGATAAGTAGAATGTCTGTTCTTGCGTGTAGATGGAAGTATTGGCAGTAACCTGTCCAACTATTTTTTAGAATGCCTTTGCCGTCGGATTATGCGTTTCAAACGGGTCGATGGCTGCAGTGGTTAGGCGGCTGACTATCGTTGTGAGAGGACGCCGGGATTCAATTCTCTGGAGGGACGGTGACATTTTTTCAGAGAGTTTAATCCCGGATCGACTTGCCATTCGCTGTTGGGAGCAAAGTGATTAACAGCGCGGCATCATAAAAGGCGATATGATGCTGTCACAATTGAACACAACATACACACACAAAACTACACCGCGAGAGTTGTAGTGATAGCCAGACAAGCGATACAGCTTACGGAGTCACTGCAAACTAAGCACCCACCACATTAACCAAAAAAAGCATATGGTAATGCTCAAGAATAAGCAACGTTCTAGCGTTTCAGAGCAGATGCTTTTGATCTTCCAGAGAGACAGAGGAACGCTTTGGCGTTGACGCCATGATGAAAAATCTAATGAAAAAAGAACTCCAATAGAAAGAAGAAGACCAAGGATAGTGAGGACGGCACCATACTGAAGAAATACGAAAGTGGATATCAGTGTGGAAAGCGATGTCGTAAGAGGGCATTTTAGTTGGTACAAATCCGACACTACCTGCGACTAACAAACGAGCAGGTGTCTTTTTCAAGATATTCTCCTCTAAAAAAGGTGCTTTTGATTCATTATTTGTCAGTTCGCTGATTGCCTACCTTTGTTTTATACTTGGCAGACCACGAGCCCAGAGCAGCTTAACGATGTTGTCGCAGCCAACTCTCGCAATACCTATTCTAGAATAAGTACTGTATCCACAATACGGACTGGAAAGTATTTTTCTATCCATGTGATATAATTTTGTATGATATTCCTATTATTATTATTATTTTTATTTGAACTGTAATATTTATTAAGAGAATGCATTGATATGATAAAAGTTTTAGCAACGATAACGCCTGTGGTGCCGAGTGTTTGGACAGAGGACAATCTTCGAACCACCGCCATCCAGATCACACAACAATTCAAAATGCAGAAACATGTGCTATAAAGACATATGTATTCCTCCAAAATCTAGTTTTCATTCCAGTGGACCTCGAAAACTTACACGGTAACAGCAAAAACAGTTATTGCGGGATACTAATGCTCTGCTGACAGATTGCTTCAAAGGCACAACTTGTATCCATTCCACCTCTAACCTGCTCAAATGCTGTATCCTGGAGATGATCTAATTTTGCACATGGGCATTATACGAAATTTATCATAATCCTGACATATTTAATAATGCCTGTTTACCGATGCAACACATTTTAACTAACAGGGGTTCATAATCACCATCACCTTTATTGTTGGCAGTACGCCAATCCTCATATTATACATCGGCGGAAACAGGAAAGGCTTTGGTCTGTAAATGCTTCGATTGGAAATTTGCGAGACAGATTATCGGTCCATATTTTCTGTCAAGAGTAATTAATGGCAAATAAGTAATAGCGTGCAATTATGTTTTTTCAACACAATGGAGTGCTTGCACATGCTGCATTACCAGGTTCGGAAAATGTTCACCGTTTTCCTAATAAACGGATTGGGTGACCATCCCGGTCTCGAGGCTGCAATAGAACATATAGATTTTTGGCTATGGGAATGCATAAAAGCTAAGGTTTACTTTACAGTACCTACTGGAGTGCATGATCTTTTGACCGAACTCACGTAGTACCAGTATAAATAAATGATTATCATTTTAATTATGTTAAGAAGCACTTTAGTCGTAGGTTACAAAGGTGTATTAAAAAGTGTAGTAAATGGTATCAATTTTGAGGGTTTTTAAAGGAATTAGATGTTTTATTTTTGTTTTGCTTAGCCCAACTCAGGAAATCCAAGAACGAATTGTAATACTACCTGTTTTGGAATAAAAATTAACCATCTGATCACTTCCTGAATAATAAAATTCTCATCTTGCTCTTCGTTTTTCATTTTAGTTTGTAGTAAGTACACTAGTAGTTGTGAGTACACATCTTCTCCTGTAGTTTCAAATGTTGTTGGGGTCAGTGTACTATTGAGGGGTAGATGATACAATAGAACACTGTCCGCCACCATGCTTTACTTCAGCATTTTAGTATTATCTTTCCTGTCATCAAACCATTAGTTTTCTACCTCATGGAAACAAATTGCATTTGAATTCATTAGTAAATATAAACGATTCGTCAAACGGTGGCTCTTGTTACCTTACGTGTAAGATTTTCTTGTATTTACAGGTATACGGTTCCATTTTTGCGAAGTCATCACGAACATCTTGTTGCCGTAAAATACTTTAGAGTATTTCAGATACAACTTTCTTACGAAATGTTGGTTGTAGGTAAGTGCTTTTGATGTTTGCACCTTCCAGATATAAATAGCTAAATGTTCTTTATAAAGAAAGGTACACAAGTTGTCCAGAATCTTAGAGTTTTAAATATCATTTCGCCATTACAATGATAGCGATAGTCAGCAAAATTAATAAACACAATCATTTTTGAAGACAAAAAGTTTAAAATAATGCTAAAAATAGTATAATACCTTAAGAGATCTAGAAAATTATACTGCTGCATCCATGTTGCTATACTGTACGAAAGTGTTTGCAAACATTGCTTTTGCATTTTAACCACAAACGTTAAGTTAATAAGTAGTTAAGTTAATAACTAGAAGAAATGGAAAGGGTCGCCAAAGTCAATGAAGTAGCAGTACCAAATATGAGCGGAAATAATATCAGACGTTTCTTTTGTGGCCTCAAGGCAACAAAAAAATTACTTTCTTCTCGATATTTAACAACGCGATGAGTCATTTTCAAATATGTTAGGAAAAAGATGAGTCAGAATAACATATAAATTACAAGCTGCTGCCTGGTCTTGCACATTTAGATGAAGAAGGAGGGTTTTGTGAAATTTTTACAGTTACTTTAATTGAAGTACTAGTAAAATTGTTTAATACATTTGCGCTAATCGGGAAAGAAAAATCAACAAAAAATGCTGCAGCAGTTGTCCGACATAGAATTTAGTTTGTCATAATTATATCATCTTAGACACAACGGCTTTCTATTTGATAGACTACTGTATTCAAAAATGCAAGCGCTACAAGGCAGGCACAATACCAGACATACAGTAAGTAGTTGTTGGATTACTATATACATATGTTGACTGTATTTGACAGAGATTTGTGAATACAAAAGGTGTAGAACTTAATATCAAGGTCTTTCCTGTTCGTATCACACAGATGTCACAAATTGAACGCTGATGTTTTAGCGTATCTTTTTTCTAGTTATCGTGGTTTGTAATAATCTCGCGGTAGCAAAACTATTATAGAAATATTAAACAAGATGCATATAGAACTGTGACAATGTTCACATACACAGTTCAATGTAAATATTGAGTTTTCATTATATATTTTTTAATTATTAATCTAGAAAATAAGTGTCAATATTTTAGATGCAGCAAGGACTTTAGCATGTAGCAATTCAGTTGAACAAACGTGTATTCCGTACTACAGATAAATTTTACTGAGAAGTAAGAGAGAAGTGCATCCTTTGCCGTCACTAGAATAAATTTACATGTTTCTCGAGAAGAGTTCTACGGTAATTCAAATTTAACGCGATCCGGTGTCTGTGTCCGAAGGTAGTATTAAAGTAAGGTGTGAACCTGTAGTAAAGAGTGTTGCCTTGAATAAATTGCCATTACAATATTTTTAGCGGTTTATCGGTGGACGGAAACATGCCTGTTCACTGAACACTCATGTCGTCGATGATTATAGTCAGATTGTTCGCGTGGGCCGACCAGTCTGGGTGTAACACTCCGGTTTTCTGAGCTCTGTTTCAATCGAGCCACGTGACAAAGACATACATACATACTAGATGACACAAAGGTGGTTTAGTACGTTTCAAGGAGTAATTGGGATTAGTACAATTTTATTTATAAGAATTGCGTCATTCAACATATGGCTTACGGTTAGTAAAAAAAGTGTTATTTATGTTTCAAAAGAAAACTATCCGTAGGTAGTAGTGTGCGTTGTATTATTATAAAACAACTTTGTAATATTTCTACCACAACATACTACGTCTAAACAATTAATATCGGGGAAAGTACGAAGCCAATGTTCTATATTGTATGTATATCGAATATTGGCTTCCATGGCTCAACGACAAGTTATAATTCTTGACAGAAAAATCTATATACTCATACCTAAAATATAAAGATATATTAGTAGATGATCTCGAAGCAATAAATGAAGTAATTAGGGAAACTGTTGTCACGTGGTGTTACTAATTTATATTAAAGTTGTATCAAATAACGACATAGTTAATGTATAATCTAATCTAATTACATACTCCGACAATATTAATTTAATGAATGCTAAAACTTAGAATAAGATATTAATGTATAATTTAAATCAGTTACACAAAAGGAACTCGCGTGCAATAAAATAAACTAGAAATTGGATCCTCACCATAAAAGAAAGATAGGCATATGTTTGCGACGAATAAGCGAAAGCAAATTTAATTTGGATCCTCAGGAATGAAAAGCTATTAGCTTAAATTCTTATACGTCTTAAAAAATATATAGCCATTGTACTGTGTATTCGAGCTGCGTTGTGGCAAAGCCAACCCTCGCAGTCATCTCCTGCCTTGTACACTTACAGTGTGGCTGAGCCACCGCTATGCTGCCTTTAAACAGACCGGGAAAATTACTGCAATTGTCTCGATCATTGCCGCCGGTTTAAACTTAGACTTTGGTCCTCTGCGTATGTGCGATTAAGGAGGGTTTCTCCCGTCCTTCTGCCTCCTCCGGCTATATATTTTTATTTCCCCGTTGCCTACTTAAAGAACTGATTAAAATAGGGGATATGTTAAAGCCAATATTAGATCGTCTACGCGGGTGACTCGATCCCAAATGAGGATTATCGTTTATTTAGGTTTCCCTGTTTTTCAAGCGTAGGTGACTCTTTAAATCCCATAAAACTTTATTGGTACGCGATGAACGGAGCAGAAAAGATGTCTAAAAGTTTTATCCCAAAATGTAAGTTGTGACTAGTTTAACTCATACCAAGTGGGAAATGAAAAAATAATTTACTATATGATATATACACATGTTAGATTGTAATATGTTTCAATAGTACAATTACTCATTCATAAGTCATTATTAATTGTGTATCTTTCTCGTAAACTGATTATCGATATCTTGTTATACTCACTGTTAAATATTGATCTATGAATCTTTCCGTTTACTGAAATTTACTAATGTCTGTTTGTTTCTGATAATGTTTACAAATAGTGACGACATTGAGAATATTAACTTTTGATGCCAGAAACGTTATAGTAGTAGCTCCAGTAGTAGATAGGAGAATTCATTCTGTCAGAGTTGTGGGACGAGTGTATTCAAATCATCACTTAGTAAATAAAGTATACTATCTTCTAAATCAGACCCGTCATTTTGGAGAATCCGTTTGCAAATCGCAAGTAAAACTACCTGCTTGTGGCACAACGTAATTCGCATGTATAAAGTAGTTTCATAAATAACTTAATTCAACTATAATTAAGTAGAATAGATTTCTAAAACTGTCTTTCGTAAATATATTTATGAAATCGTTCCTTTTAGAAGGAACAAATTGCACAATTGATATACATGCAGGAAGATTCGTTTGAGCAAAGTTTCAAGTAATGCTACTGGCCCATTGTTGCTGTGTCAAACCCTAAATAAAGCGTAAGTATTCGAAGGGAAAGCTGGTATAAAAATATTTTTTAGGGACATACAGACAGACTACCGACCGGACAAGTGACCTGCCTGAATCGCCCTTGTTACAACTAGAAACCATCTTTTCAGTTCACATGCAATGTTTTTTCTTCGCAATGTATCGCTACGTCCACGTCCACCATCAGGTAGTCAGGAGTTGACGGCGTTTCTCAGAATTGTCTAGTCAGTTCTCCAAATCATTGCCATCGATAACATTCAAAAATACAGCCTGGTCAATGGTGTACTGGGACTGGCAAAAATGTAATCATCTACGGTGTTCTTCCGAAATCATACGTCTAGTAACAGCCAGGGACAATAACTCCTTGAGTGAGGTCGTAGTTTAATGCATGGCGTTGGCCAAAAAATATTAAAATTAGAAGCTTAATGTTTATTAAAAATGAATGATTTTTGGGTTGTTACAAGTACCCTTACTACGACAATGTAGGTCATTGCATATTAACAGGTCCTAGATATATCATACCACACATAAATCGGATATTTACAGGAGAGAATACGCTAAATTGTGAATGTATCATTACTGTATTGGTATTCCCTGTCAAATTTGAACTAAACAAACAGCTCGATAGTAAAAATATTCACACCTTTAACCGCTTCAACATAGTCGTGTAGCAGTATGCTATTCTTATATGACGAAGAACATTGCTAAAGCAACTGCCCGTACACATATCGGCTATCCCAAGGTTTCTCAACACTGTCTTTAGAAACTTTCTGAAGAAGCTGCCAACATGATCAGCGAAACGTTAAGTGTAAACTTACGCATACGACAATACCCGGAAGACTTCAACACAGTAAACGACGGACATGAAAACCTACGCTCAATTATCCCAAGATTTTGCGTGCGTCCGGTCCTAATTTGCACACCGCCAGGAAAAACGACATTAAAATTCATATAAACATTTACATAGAAAGCAAAAAATAACAACAAGGCCAAAACTTCTATACTAAAGCTGGATATATATTATACTGATATGCTCTACCAAAGCCAATTTTTCAAATATTTCGGTTTTTTTTGTTTTTACAGGAATTGACTTCGTTGTTTGTTTCGTATAGAATTAAAAACACTTGCTTTAGAATGACATGTATTTATTTAATTATGTATAATAAATGATTCGGTTTATAAATTGATTTAACAAAACAAAATAATATAATTAAAAATAAACTTATTCTACCGAACTCTGTCGTCCTATCGCAAAATTAAAATAACAGCGGTCGTTATTATCATTATAGAATTCTATATTTTTTTTTCTTACCATTAAAATATTATTCTAGGTTAGGTTATATTTTATGTACACAGATTACACTAAGCTTTAACGGGTGAAGGGGTGCTATTTAGTATGAATTGTATGAATCTGATCTGACCTGGTGGATCCAGAGTGACCTTGAATTGAGGACGAAATCGATTCGGGACGGGTCTCTTAGGTTGTAGGTCTTTGGAACTTGGGTAAGCTGGGAAACGAATTCAAATAGGATAATTAATGGTTATTGAAATTTATAGGTTAAAGGTACTAATTTTTTCCTTAAAATTTTTAGGATGAAAAATACGAGCTGTGTCCTCGATGAACGATTAAAATTCGACTGTCGTTTTGCAAGTTTTTTTACGAATCCTGGAAGTATTTTTGGCGTCATTGGCTCTTATTGGATGAGGTAAAATATCTTAAACAAAAGGGAATCGTTTGCGAAAATGAAATTTTGGAAAACTTAATTTAATTTATTTTGTAGAATTTTGAAATAACTACGGAATCGGACTCAGAGTGCCTCAAATAGGGTTATTACAAAATTCTGTAAATTAACTCTGTTGTTTGACAATTGTGTTTGACACTTGGGAATGGTGCCGATGTGAAACTGTAGAATTGGACAATTTTTGTAAGGAACTATTGAAATAGTGATGTTTCCTGAAGCTTGTGTTAAATATGATGCTCTTTATTCTTTGCTGATTACGAAACTACATTATCTACATTGTTTTCTTCTTATAGTGTGATTGGAAGTATTATTCTTTCCTGGCAAAATGTCATCTCTATTCTTAATGATTTCTTTCATAAATTTCATTATTGTTTTACCTAGATTCAATTAGTTTATATATTTTTTTATTAATCGTTATTTTAATTTTGATATTAATATACAGGGTGCTGTTCTTGTGCAATATACCTGGTGTCTCCAAATGGCGTGTTTTTTGTTACTGGGGTTTTATAATTTAATTTTGATGTTCACAAGGTAGCTTTCGACGTCAGACATCCATCACAGTGGATTGAATTGTCATCCTAACACTCCAATCACGGAATATCTGCTGGTCTAATTGCTCCCTTGCTCACTAAGCCAACCATTACAATATATAGGACTAACGACGAAGAAGCCAAATAACCAAAAAGCCTAAAGAATGGAAAGTTTACAATGGTTACAGATCCAACGCAACAAGAGATTGACTACATTATAACAAACCTAAAACATAACAAAAGTTGACAAGTGAATGGGATAAAACTTAACACATCAAGTACGGAGGAAAGTATTTCAAGATAGGAATCATATGATTCTGTAAGGTAAATTTGGAATCAAAAAAACGATGTTAAAGGACTGGGAGATGACTATTTATAATACCCAATTAAAAGGTAGCGACGTAGTCGAATGTAGCAATTATTTAGGGATATCCTTATTGTAAGTGACATACAAATTAGCGGTAATGTTAATAAAAATTAGAACTTAACCATTTATGTACTCGCAAATAAGCGAGTATCGATCACGTTTCAGAAAAGAATATTAGGCTAGAGATCAAATATTGACGAGCAAGAAAAAATACTAAGTAGCGAATAACTCAATGATCCAGTAGCCGCGCTTTGATGTCAATTTCAAACCAACTCATGATTCAACAGTATTCCTAATTACCTTTTCTCCTATCACTTACAACGCCAGATATATTTTCCTGAGCTTTTTATACCAAATTTCGATTTAGCTACTTGTTCAAAAACAAAACTGTGTATTATTTGTGCGATATACACAATAGTACGAGGTATTTTAAAACAGGGTTTGTTTACGAATGAGAGTGTGAATGCGCTAACAGGACTGTAAACCATATATTTATCCAAAGAATTAATAAAGGTATAAAATGTAATTCAATAGCTTATGTTCTTGTTGTAGACATCCTCAACTTAGGCACTATACTAATATAAGTAGTACTTAATAAACACATTTTAAAGTGAGGTTACTTTGCGACCTTCTGCCTAAGGAGCATCCGTTTCGTTAAATATTTAACTATTCTATTCCCATTTTAGGTAAAACCCAAATACCGTATTTAATTAATTGGCGCCGCTATTCCAATGAGCGACGCATTCTAATAAACGCCGCAAGAAAATAATACTGAATTGAATAAACGCCGCCGGATGAGTTACTTTTCAATAAAGATGTGTACAAATATTAATATTTATGGGTTCCTGTTTCAAATTTATCTAGGTAATTAGAATCGGGTGTTATTCACCGACGTAAGAATAAAAATGAGGATTGATTGATTCGAAATAAATGCCGCAGTCTAATAAACGCCGTGCCTCTTTTAAGCGCCGCAGAGGAAAGTATACTAAACAATTAAACGCCGCGGCACCTATTAGAATAAATACGGTATGCTAACTATGAAGATTTCATACATCTTTGACAATTAAGCTTCGGAATTTTGAGAGAGTATAGAGAAATGTAATAAAACAGTTACGTTAGTTTGAAACAATATCGTGCAACATTCAGAGGAAGAAATTTAAAACTAGTGCCAAAAAAGAGTTGAGTCGTGTGTGAATCTATTGAGTTTATTATAATTTACTCAAAAGTGGGGAGAGCGCAGATGGTTTAATAAGGCATAATTTCATAGTTATTTTTATACTATTAACGTATTACAATACTTTTTGTTTATTTAATTGAGTTTTACATGTATTTTTAGCGTTAATTCTGGAACTTGATTTTGTTTTCGAAATATTTATATCCGTACATTGTTAATTTTGCAGAAGACACAGTATTAATCAATCCTATGAATGCGCATGGTGTACATTAGCACATACCCAATATATCAAAGGCAATAGATAGAAAAGAACGAAGTAGTAGGCTTATTCATCCGAGTGCAATATAGACAATTCACTTAAGTTGTGTAGTACACTTTTCTAGAACTTGGGACGATTACTTCGATTTATTAAATAGTCTGAAGTTTGCTCTCTCGCTCATCTCTTATAAAACTGATGTAAAATTCGATATGTCAAAGTCACATAACTGTATTAGTACGTACCAGTATAATTATATATTTTCGATTTTTTTGAGATAATTATTGTAGGACATAACACACTATTAAATAAACACTTGGCGAATATAACATAAACTATAAATACTAGCTAATTTGAATACTTGGAATAGTAATTATGCATTTTGGTGTCTGTGATCAATGGATTTAACATCCGTAGACTGGCGAATTATGAAATTATATGTAGTATATTCAAGTCGTTGTAATTGGGTACATCCCCATTCTATAGACTATGTTAAAGATAGATATTAAAAAACAACTTTTATAAAATACTATTTTGTCATACGTGCTAATATGTAGGCCTTTGCCAAATTGATATTTGATAATCTGAAATTAAACTACAGGCAGCCATTAATGCAGCCAATTAGACATATTTACTACCTTCAGGAATACAAAAGTATGTAACATAGTAACAAATATATCTTGCATTCTACCTAAGTTACTTGAAGTATTCCTTCAAACTATCATGAGTTTGTTATCGAAATTTATACTACACATGGCTTCAGATACTTTACAAAAAGCTGATACATTCGTTACGATCACACCTTTTTGAATTGATGAGAAATTAACACATATGTATATCATATTAAGATGCAACATAATGACAATAATTTTTCATTTTATATAATTTAGAAGTATGCTCTTATTTTCGTTACGCTGTGGCAACTATTTCAAACGTATTCTCGGTATGCGCATGCTTAAGTTATATTAAGGAATAAACCCAGGTAATTAATTATAAGAATTATAATTTAACATGCATATCAAAAATCTGCCAATATATTTGAAATCATTACCGCGAGAACAACGTATTTTCCGAAAAAGGAGCCGTAGAAATCACTCTGTATATGGTACACCTCGCGAAAACGTGCAGTTTAGATAGTCTTAAATTTAAATAGGTAATCGTCATTTTTAACGTCACTTTAACTGCTTCTCCGAGCGGTGAAATAAGATTTAGCCGTATCTCTCGAAACGATTTCACAACAAATTGCCTTTCATAGAAAACTGTTTAAGTGCCTCAAAAGAGACGGTATATGTGAAAAGATGTTCTTCCGTCGTAAAATACCTATAGCAACGAAATGCCTATACGACTGAACTATAAATCACCTTAAAAAGAAATAATGGTGCCAACAAAATTTGGACGCAAGTTATTTAAGTTTTTTTTTAATAGGAAACCGTTATCGTGTCATCCTAACATTAGTAATAAATTACTAATGCATTACAAAAAGAACATACGGCAAGTATACTAAGAAAATGGAAATAAAAATGAAAACACGTAATAAATTTTCTTTGAAACGCATACAACCTTTAATGTGTAAAAAAATTGAAAACATTTACAAGTATTGATATTTATAATTACCTAATTGTTCTTGCGATATCTGTACGTATATTATCACTACCAATCTTCTTAATAACAAATGAACCGTAGGTAGATAAGAAGCGTGTCTCTACACTTCTACTAGGATTGCAGCGAGGTATTCGTTTCTATTCGCGACGGCAATTACGTTAGGAGTAATGTATAAACAGCTGTATTTAAACTACAATATAGCTATTTGTATTTCTACAGACGTTGCTTTGAGAAAGGAATAAGAAGTTCCGAATCATTGATGCTACTGATGACATGTTGGAAGAGAATCTGTATGAGCTTTTAATGGAGATTAACACATCATTGTTCGGGACCATACAGCGAATCTAGAGAAACTGATCAAGTTCATCTCATTCTAAGTTTATAAACGAGATAACCTGAATTTGAGATAGGGATTTCCAGAGCTTTCAAAAACAAAGTGATTGTGATGACATTTCAATAAGGTAAATTGAATCAAAGGTTGAACAACTATATCATTAGTTATAAATCAATAAACATAGGAACACATTGAGTGAATTCGAACGGAGAGTCGAGTAAAGACTATTTTAAATAATGAAAATCTTACATGCTTAGACAATTTAGACTATCGCGTTGTATGCATAGTTCGAAAGAGACATTGAAATGCTTAATTAAGTAGTATTTCAACCGCAATTTCGATTTGATACAGTTTATGCATCCGTTGTGGGAGTCAGATACTTTGAGCAAGTTGCTCGGTTTTACATATGCTGTGAAATCTAGTTATTCAACGTGCAAATATTTTCACGAAATGGATCACTGGCTTGTTATAGATTCGAAGTTAATGAATGGTAGGAATACGCATTCGTGAAAGCCAAGTACCTTGTTCAACAATATTTAAAGCACAGAATACTTAGAGATATTTTTATACTACTTTAGACTTAGTCATCACAAAAACTATATAATTAAGTAACTAGTTATGGCTCATTTATGGCTTTTTTTTCAAATATGAGATTTTAGGTAAATATATTATGTGGCAGAATTACGAATTATAGCCCAACGTGTTGGTGAACTAGATACAGCATGAACGGTTTCCTTTCATCTCTTGTTTATAATATGTTGATAATACATCGTAGAGGAATAGTGGAGAATAAGAATTATATATCCATTTAACAAAATGCAAATATGAAATATGGAAATTACTACTAAATTTGCATATTTGCCATTTTTCAAACACACAGCATCAGTTTTCAATAATACATTCTTTGTACATAATTTTCGGCACTGCAATGAAACATAAGGTGTTGTTTTACATATAGAAAATATTTAGCTCTGATACGAGCGAGGTCGCCAGGAGGCTTCGTAGATTTTGTCATTGGAGCTGCTTTGACAGAAGAGACTTGTATCAGAGACTAATTTTTTTCGAAAAATATATTAATAGTTTCTGAAAAATTAAAGGCACAAGAATTTGTCATAGTTTTAGAAAAATATTGCAGGTAAAATACGGAAAACTTATTTGACTCGCTTCCACAAAAACAGGGTATATAAAATAATTATGGCTCTAGCTAATCACAACTACAACAAGAAACGAAACAGGAAAGCATTACTTTACTAAAAGCTTCTAAATCACACAAGTGACAGCACATATGTCGTATATAATATGTCTAAGCGTTAATGTTTCTTCATGGTACCTGCTTGAGTTGCTAATCCATGAACTCGCGCAACGGTTGCACACCTTGCGTATATCGGTACACCTTGCTCCTATAAACGATCCGCCTGTTCACGATACGCATACCGTGACCTCTAAAAATTAAGTAGCTACTATCTGGCTTACTGTATCTAAGAAGTTAGGTGGAACCTACATATTATTTGCAGGTTTATGATCGAAAAGTATCACATGGTTCATGATAAGCGTACAAACACCTGCCAACTGGAAACACAAGCAGCCTATTGGTAGATGTCACATTTGTAACCCGTTTTTAAGGTAATTTTAGCAATTATTGCTTTTCGAGTTCAAGAGAGTTCACGATAACACATTGTACAGATACGTTGGCATTAAAGTCTAGTCAAGAATGTTTGGGTTAAGTTGGTTTCTAATTTATTAGGTGGATTAGATCGAATGTGATTGAACTTCCAACAATTTCTTCCCTATAAGAAATGAGACATAACTAATTTTGATGCAGTTAAAGTACTGCACCATGTGAAATTCCCTAGTGATAGTTACAATGAAAAATGAAAGAATCATATAACATAATCGTTTCCTCTTATAAGTCATCTACAATTAAACAATATACTGCTTAAAAATAAATACTTAATCTGATACAGCTAGTAAAGTGCTTGAAGCAAATGTGTTAAATTAATCTAAAAAAGGCATCTAGCAAAAATGTTAGCGCCAAAAATAATCGAAGTAAAATGTTTGCTTAGCCAACAAAGTTTTGTTTAGATTAGGCAGACTATTACCAGAACTATGTTTTTATTATTGGTTTAACACAATCATTTTATAAACAAAAATTGAATTATGTTTTCATTATTGGTTTAACACAATCATTTTATAAACAAAAATTCGCACTTATAAAACATTTTCTTTTCAAACACTGGCATTGTTTGTTTAACACACTTGCTATTAACCAAGCAAGTTTCGGATTATTATTATTATTGGTTTCATGAGATTATACGCATACTACGGCAATAGGCCTATTATGCGTCGTTGTACATGTACGTATATGTTACAGGGTGTTTCACCAGAAATGGGGCGGTTTTTCAGGTCTAAACTGTACATTTTAAAAAATCGTAAAATAGTGTTATGTGGATCAATAGTGGCTATAATTTAAAAAATTGAATATACTCTGTGTACTAAAAATATTTTCGCTACAATCTGTATTTAATCAAGTAAGCAGTATAATGTTTTGTCATTTTGTTTTCATAAGAACTGTTTTGTCTTATACTTCGCATTTCTGTGTTTGTTTTCAATCAAATTCCTTAGTTTTGATCTTAAAAAAGGTATATTTAAAGCATTTCTCGCTAGTATATCGTCTTTCTGGTTTCTCTCTATACTACAATGAGCAAGAGTCCAGAACAGTGTATTTTCCGTTTGTACAGAATCAGGTCGTCAAGCAATCAGCTCATTCAAATCGATGTTTTTCTTACCCAAAGAGAAAAAGATCATTCAGAAGTCATGTTCTCGCATTGATACCGACTCGACTATATTGGCGATTCTAGTGGGAAAACTCCAGAGATCCGCCTGAAAGTGTTCTCTATAGAGTCCTCAATCAGTCATTATCGAGTTTCTGTATTCACTAGAACTCCAATCGTTAATAGTTGTGGTCTATACTAGGGCTAGGCAATACCGACATTTTCGGTATCGAGTATCGATACCAATCGAGGTATCGAT
>CM043017.1:54757753-54843496 GCA_023690525.1 Holotrichia oblita
TGAACGTTGCCGACAAGCTTATTTTACTGCTAGTAGTACTTTGTACATTACAACATTTTGCCACGTTTTCAAATACGAGAACATTCTCAAAGTTAACTACAATCTTCCTACCGCGTGTTAAAGTACTATCTATCTCCAAAAAGTTTACCCCTTGACGTTTTCCAGATTTATAAGGAGAAAACGTAAGGGGGTTAAATGACTAACGCGCATAAGATGACGTCTTGTGCAAGTCATCTTATGGATAATTTATTTCTTCCTTTCTACACGGTGAACCCCCTTTTATATCTTGTCCTTCAAAATACATCAGAGACATTCTTTTGTTAAACAACCGTCTTTATTAATTTATTAAATACAGGTTTCGAAATTTGAACCAAGTAAGAGTAAAAATGATGAATCATATCGTTCACTCAACATATCTCACCTACTGACTGATATTTCCTCTTGCCAACAGTTTAAGGTTCGCGTACTAAACGAAGATATATAGATTTTTAGCCGGTAGATGTCACCCTACATCACACAAGAGCTGGCGAGAACGTCGAGATGGATTCTTACATCGTATACACCTTAAAGAGAAGATATAAACACAGTTCTCCTCCTCATTCTCCTCCACAGTTTATATTGATTAAGACATTAAATATCTCACTTTAGTTAATATCCTCTCTCGGACCATAATATATGCAATATTGAATTTTTTACTCGAGTGCCGAGCCATCCAGAGCCCGGGGTGATTTATTATCATTTTCTTTTCTAATTTACGCCCTCGTAGTGGAGTAGAAATTTCGGGTCGGGTAGTTGCACGCACCGTGGGAACTGTAATCTCCCCATAGGCGATCGAAGATCCATTAAGTTGACGAAAAGTTTTTGGAGGGAAATCCCCCGAAGTTAGAAGCGTTGAGTTTAATCGGAATCTGTCGGAACTGCTCATTTTGGCGGGAGGATGTTGTTTATTAAGGAAAATCGGTGAAGTTAAAAAATTCCTATTTGTTTTGTTTCGTATTTACGGTGAATCGTTAAAGTATTTTTGGTATGTAATCTGGTTAAGAAATAATGGGAATAAGTTATCGTCGCCGTCGTGTAATAGTTTTAAAAGTTTTGTAAAGACTGGGGAGATATACAATGTTTTTGTTTAGTGCATTTGGATTACAATTTGAATCCCTCCATAAGAGCTGATAAACCATGCTGCATCAATAATCATTTAAAAGATGCAGTTGATGTGTTCTCCATAGGTGAGACAGGGAATCGAGAGTCATCCTCACGAAGCGGACTAAAACTCTAGGAGAGCTGTTAGAGAGTGAGGCTTGGAGAACATGTTCCATCACTTTCGATATGTAAATTTTGGCTCAGACGGTTCAAAAGTGGTGATGGAATTCGGCAATGTTTGAAGACGCTGATTGGTCGAAGACTCGTATCAAACTTAAAAGCAGCTTTCTGAATCTTAGGGAGTGACTCGACAAGCCATTTCATTACTCAAAGAACATGGGTATATCCAGAGAAAAGAGATTGGGTTCCATATCAATTGAATTCAAGGAAGTCTTTTCTGCATATTTCGTTATTAAGGACGGAAAAATGGATCCGTTATGACAACCCTAAATGTGGCATATCATATGGGAGGCCCAACCAATCCAGCACAACGTCTTCAAAGTCGAGCTTCATGATTCGATTGATGCTGTGTATATGGTGGGATCAGAAAGATGTGGTGTATTATGGGTTGTTAAAAGGGTGAATACCATTGGTGGGGAACGCTACCGACAACAACTCATAAATTAAGCGATTTTGAACCAAAAATGGCCGGAATGGAAGATTGACCAGAATTAGTATTGATTTTGCGAAGTGTGTCGAAAAAATGAGAAATTAAAGACGGAAGGATTGCCATGTTCACTGTCGCACCCGCTGTGATGATGTCATTCGCATATTCGTTTAGGATATGTTCACTGCAGTGGATCGACACCGCCATCAATTCGCCCATAACTATTACGGCCAGTTTGGGGCTCCGTGGACTCTTCATCGCAATGCTTGAAGTTGGGCGAAAATATTTTATTAATCAAAGACGAAGGAAGATGAATCAAATAGAAACAGGATGATGTCAATATCGCTCCACTCCCTGATAACAATGTTCGATCACTAATTCCCGAAAGGATGTTAATAAAGAGTGATCACATCCAGTGGCGTCAAGACATATCCTGGAGGCAAAATTACTGTTTGTGATTTTAGATCCAGAAAAGATAACGAATCGGTAGTGTATAGTCAGTCATGTGAGAAGAGCACAACGACAAAATATTTGCTCTCTATGAAGATCATCAATATGTAGGAGAGCCAATAAAAGAGAGAGAGATCTAGGAGGAAAACCCGATTTATGGACTTTAACTAACTGTTTAATTGGACTTAGAAGTAGAAGTGCTTAGAAATATTTTCAAGATTACGACACACTAAGAGTCATATTTATAGTCCGTGCTTCAGGTTGTGTCGATGCTTGAGCACGCGATTTTGACGTAAATGTCATTACAAATCTGTCAAAATCGCGTGCTCAAGCATCGACACAACCTCAAGCACGGACTATAAATATGACACTAAATTGCAGATTTTACAATTTTACAACTAACAGATGCGGTTTTAGAAATACAATTGTCAAAATTGAACAAAAAATTACTTTCTTTTTATAATTTGACAGTTATAAGTGTATTCTATTTTACCTGAAAAATCCAAGCTTCTTGTAGTTGTTCAAACTGGTTATTTTTTAACAATTTGACGGCTATAAGAAATGTTTTGAAGGTTATGTATGTGTTAACAACCTGTTGTTTCAACAATTACATACAATTTTCAAAAAAAAAAAAAATTAGGGTTGGCAACTGTTAAGACTGCAAAGTTACAATTTGACAGTTGTCAGAAGTCTTCTATTACAGCTGTTTAAACATAAAAAGGTTTCATAGTTTGACAAAGTTTAAAAAATCTGTAACGCTTGCAAGTGTTGAAAGTTGTGTCTCAGTACAACTTGATAACTGTCAAAATGAAAAAAAAGAACAACTGCATTTTATAATTCGACAGTTATAAATATTTTCTATTTCACCTGCTAAATAAAAGTGATTTTATATGCGATTGTTTTCATATTGTGAAAAAAAATGTTCTTACAATTTGACAGTTACCAGAAAAAATAGACAGCTGTCAGAAATATTTCGATGGTTGAAATGTCAAAATTAGATCAAAACAGCTGCTCAGAAATGTTTTGAAGCTCATGACAGACAAAATTGCGCAATAAAAGAACAGATTTTACAATTTTACAGGTAGTAGATGCATCTTTAAAATTGCAGTTGTCAAATTAAAGCAAATGATTTTTTTTTAATTTGACTATTGTCATAATTTTCTATGCCACTTGTTAAATCCATGTACTTTTATATCTTCATCTTCAAACTGTTTTTATAATTGGACAGCTATCTGAAATGTTTTGACAGCTTGTCGTTTCAACAATTTTCTTTATAATTTAGCAGCTATTAGAAGTATTTCAGTAACATGCTTGCAAAGTTTAACAGCTTTCAAAAAAACAATTACAAAGCTTGCAACTGTTAAAACTCTGGGGATTGAAACCGAAGGTGATTCATTGGCTATACACTGTAGTGGTGAGACCGACGATAACCTACGGAGCCGTAGTCGAAGTGTCCTCGGCAGTGGGACTGCTAACTGCTGTCCAGCGACAGGCCCTGCTGGGAATCACCGAAGCAAGTAACAGCACAGGAACCGCATCCTTGGAGACCATTGTGGGCCTCCCTCCGCTGGAGCTTTACGTAAAGGCGGAGGCTATGGCTGCGATCCTTAGACTGAAAGCCAATAAAGTGTGGTACCCTAATACTGGAATAGCAGGCCACACTGACACTACAGGTACGGTACTGGACGGGCCTTTGTTGCAAATGCCAACGGACAGTACGGCACCCGAAATTATTTTCACTGAAAACGTGAAAATCTCAATACCGAACAGAGAGAGCCAGGGGTGACTTCGTTGCCTCTGATGACTGGTTCACGGACGGATCCAAATCCAGTTAGGGCACAGGAGCCGGTATTTATGATCTGAGCCCAAGACATAAGATATCCTTAAGCGTGGGAGAGTATGCAACAGTCTTCCAGAGCAGAAGTATTCGCTATTGCAGCCTGCGCGGAACTGATTGCAAAGGAAGGCTGCACGAAGAGAAAAGTAAACATAATGACTGATAGTCAGGCCGCTATCAAGGCAGTTATGAATCCTCTTACCAGGTCAAAACTGGTTAAAGATTGTAAACAGCACCTCAATAAATTGGCACAAGACAACAAGGTGTCTTTGATCTGGGTGGAGGACATTAGAGGCAATATAATAGCCGATGAACTAACCAAGGAGGGTTCTAGGAAACACTTCATCGGACCAGAACCCGTATGTGGAATCACAAGGGATTCTACTAGAAGGGCGATTTGGTCTTGCTTAGATAAAGAAAGAGTAAGGAAATGGAGGTCGACTGAGGGTCAACTCCATACTAAAGCGCTAGTAGGAACGGAGACACTAAGTTCTCTGAAAGCCTGATTAGACGCAATAAAAAACAAGTTAAGACCATTACTGGGGGTCAAGTGAGCGAACCCTGGTGCAGGAGATGCGAGTTACAGGAGGAAACAAGTTTACAACGAATCTGCACATGTGAGGAACTGAAGGTACTCAGGCAGAAACATTTCGGAAAGGATCTATTGGAGCCTTCGAGGGTACTCAAGTTTCCAGTGGGCAGGACAGTATGATGGGATTTTTGATTATCCGTGTCTAGAATTAATTAATTAAACGTTGGAGTGTTTGGTGTTACCGACTATGATCTGTATAGTGCACCAATCTTCATTTATTTCCTTAATACACACACGGAAAAAAAGAGTACAAAGAGAACAGGATTCGGTCTAACTCGATTCCTAATTCCTAAAAATATAAACACACAACCGTATACCTCGTTATCTGAACGTAATACAAGAACACATCGTATAAGACGTCGTATTCCTGTTTTACGACCTCTTAATATTGAATTTCCGCTTTTAAATTATTTCTGTAAAACAGCGCGGCATCCACCACCGTCAGTACTACTACGGTATCTTTAATATATTTCGGCATCTTTCAAGAACATAGCAAAAACGACGACGAAAACTCCATATAAAGCTTATCGGCTTGTACGAAGCAGCATCGATTTACTCCTCTTTTCGGATGCACGCCCCCATCGAGTGTGCTATGTGCTTTGAACTATAATAATTGGCACTTTGTCTTTTGATTTTCCAAGTTAATACCGGGCAACGTGTAAGAAGACATCATGCACGGAATCTCGCGCTTAAATAAACTTCAATGGTGTGTTCGTGTGTATAGGTGTGCGGCATGAGTTAAGAGTTTAGGTTGCGCTTAACTGCATTATTATGATTGCCATGCCAGAGGAAACGCTGCACGGAAGTTGAATATTATGGAAGGTAGCGAGTCTGAGAACGACATAGGTCGTAGTCGAGGCTATTGTAATCGAATTAACTTGCAAAGAGCATTTATAATTACTGTCAGTTTAAGCGTTATGCGCTCTAATTGATGTTTAAACTGGTCTCATTAGAAAATCGATAGTACAACACCAGGTGAGAACGTGAGTGGAATGTTCTCTCTCATGTTCATCATCAATTTTAAAAACAGGGATTCGTAAGATACGATATTCAACTTGGGTGGAAATTTCCTAAACAATAATTCCGAGATCCTCATCTATCAGTTTGACAAAAAAAGACACCTCCATTCGCAAGAGGAATATTAAATATTTCCGCGCAACTAAACTTACAAGGAACAACACGAAGTGCAGATGAGCTGCTCGTAAAAGAGCATTTCCTCGGCAATATAAACGTTGAAAAAAAAACCGCACCCTCTTCGTACCCAGGAGAAACGAAAAAAAAAAAAAAAGACGGCCGCATTATCACTGAAGGGCATTAACCTCCTTTTCTGTAATTGACGTGAACGCCCGTTGAAATATAGTACTGCAACTCTGGATGAATGATGAGCATATATAGATAATGAGGCTACCTTTTTTCTGTTTTTCATTCGGGTCCTATCCTTACAAATCGGCGTGTCAAAAAAAAAAAATATGGGAAAAACAGCAACGGCGACGACGCTGGGAGTTGATACAATATTATCAAACGCTCACGGCTGCCAATTAATGGCCGTCGTATTACGTCTCCTGATCCTGATGTGGTAATGAGGTTTTGTCTTCTTAATGTAGGAAAGTGTCAGATACAGGAAACGATGCGGAAGTCGTCGTTAGCGCGATAATCACGGCATAATAAAGATTTTTTTTCGAAATCGACATGTAAGATGTATCTTTACTCGATTTAAATCAAGCTCAGTCATCCTTGGTATGTCAGACTAAATTTATACTTGTTAAAACTCGTCTTAATTTCACTGAATCGCTACAGTCTGTAATTTAAATTTACGTAAAGCCAAAATTCACACATCTATGTTTTGCATGTTAAATCAGTTTGTGACAATACTTATTCATCATCGCCTTTATAATGAGATACATTCCGTAATCACTTTGGTCTAACATCGAATTAGTAAGAAAGCATATAAGCTAGATATTTGAATCAGTTCTAAGAGTGATTCGACATTGAACTGTGACTGCAAATAATGTAAACAAGCTCTTACAGGAGATCATTGTGATAAATTGCATGTCTAATGCCCTGAAGCTAGAAAAATTACATTCGGTAGTAAATCTGCTATGAATATGTACGTATAGAGGTCATAAAAATAAAGGGCGCCATACGTTGTACAAATAAGTGAAATGTTATGTTATAAAAGTAAATTTAGTAATGTTTAAAAACTTAAATAGTAATAAACATGACAGATGTGCACTGAATTTAAAATGTTGCTAATGATGTTGATTAGTAAATCTGTTACTGTTGTTTTCAGGGAGACATAGCAATTGAATATTTACCAATGTACTCGTTTCCTCGATTTTTATGTTTAGATTATCATAAATAAATGTAGCTTGTATTTACTTGCATGCATTTTTCTCTATCTCTTGGTAATACGAGTTTAAGATCTTATTATACTAATTTAATTGGTGTGTGTTACCGTGCCGTTGTGTAGCTTTTAGTGTCGTCTTTACAATAGTATTAGTCATCATAACATCAAGAATACTGCTGCCGTTTAATGAGAAGATAAACAAATTACCATCCGTTTGACAGTAAGTCTTTTTGCGTACAGTTCTTTTCGCTTCTTTTTTGTTGTTTACGTGTTCTTAGTGTATATGTACAATATATACGTTTGCTCACAAAATTTGCACATCCTTTTTAAAATTTTCCGCATGTTCTGTTGGTGAACCTACCGTTGCCTACTTACCCATTGTTTGTCTTTCTGAAGGCCCTGCGATAGGCACCGCTAGGGTGAAGTGAGTGTCCCTGTATATCCCTTAAAATGTCGTTAGTTAAATGTAATTGTTGTGGAAAATCTGATCAGCCTCACAGAATAGTTACATGCAATACATGTAAAAAATCTTACATAATCGACTGTGTTGATATCTCAACTGCAGAAGTTAGAAAGATCCACTCAAAGTCGTCTGGTTTATCCTGGTCTTGCCCGAATTGTGCGCAACTTGGAAACGATCTGAACAGCTTGAAGGCTGCTATAATTGCTTTACAGCATGACATAAAAATTCTTAAGGAGAATACGCAGCCTGCTACGTCTACATTTTCACCATTGGACTTTGAAAAAGTCGTTCAAGAGGTGGCCGAACGAGAAAGACGTAAAACAAATCTATATAATATAAGCAAATTGCAAAAGAATAAAGATCAAATTGATGCTGATGTCACAATGTTTCAAGAGCTGGCTCGTGATGCGGGAGTGGCTACTGAAAGGTTAAACTGTCTAGATTAGGAAAATTTTCTCCAAATGCTTAAACAGCTGTCGTCCGATCAAGGTAACATTTTCTACAGAAAATGCGGTTTTAACAGTACTAAGAAGTAGTGGTGACCTGAAGAAAACTGAGAGTGGAGAAGTTTGAGCTTTTCTCGCGATAGAACCGTCATGCAGAAGGGTAAGGAGAATCCGGAGGGAGTCTAGTATTCGTATAAAATATAAAGATGGTCCCCACAATTTGCACAAATTTAAACTAGATATGCCCAGCGGTCATAGTGATCCTTTAGAGATATATTAAAAATTGTCGAGGCTTGTGTTCAAAAAGTTCTACATTTTATCTCAGTGCTTGTGAACTGTGTTATGATATAATACTTATCACTGAAACTTGGTTGAATGATTCCTTTATGAATAATGAATACTTTCCTTTTTACTACAATGTTATTAGATGTGATCGCAAATTTGCTACAGTTAATAGATCAACTGGTGGAGGTGTACTTATAGCAATAGCTAGCAAAATATCTTATACCGTGTTAGATACTTCAGCACTTACTGATATTGCTCCTCTTGTGGATGTGGTTATATGTGAATGTAAATACCTTTTTCAAACATTTTTCTTTCAGTAGTTTATATACCACCAGACATACCAACTGACATTTTGAAGCGTTTTTGGGAAGCTTTTGCGATTATATTGATAGATAAACCTGTTAAACAATAGCTGGTGATTTTAATGTACCTTCTTTAGCATACAACACACAATGCTTTCGTCTAAAGTGCCAAGTTACACGGATTTTGACGATATCTTGAACTTAACACAAGTCAACTCAGTATTGAACTCTGATAACCGGTTGCTTGATTTGATCTTTTCTAGTCAGCAACTAATGTTGCAGTTTCTCGTGAAGACGGGTTCTTTGTATCCAGAGATAAGTATCATCCAGCTTTATCAATTACCCTTGAAATAACAACGGAGCTACGCGGTACTCTATTTCCATGTTCTCGTGATGAGTGTTTTAATTTTCGAAAAGCCGACTTTATCGCACTATATGAGGACCTGCGCCAAGTTGATTGGGCATTTCTTGATGCATTTACTGATGTTGACATTGCATTACATAGAATTCTATGTTGTTCTTTACAATATTCTCGATCGCTCAGTACCTAAATTATCTAAATGTAAAGTCATCTTCATTTCCGCCTTCGTTTACGAAAGAAATCAAAAATAATATAAAAATGAAAACTCATTGGCATAAAAAATGAAATCTACTGGAAATTCTTCATATTACGGTAAATTTAAAGAATAAGAAGCATTAATAAGATGTTGATAAGTGATGCTTATACTTGTTATATGGCAGCTATACAAAACAATATCCAATCGAATCCTAACGAATTATGAACCTACTTGCGTTCACGTCAGGGTACTTCCAGAATACCAGGAGTAATGCATCTAGATGATGTTGAGTTGAACAATCCTAGAGATTGTGAATACCTTCGCTGATATATTTTCTAGAGTCTACACACAATCAAGTTTAAATTTAAATCCTCCTGAAATACCTATGGATTTTCCATCTTTCAAATTGGATTTAGTGTCGGAATCTACATTAATAAGTATTATGTCTTCGCTGTCCAACAAGAAAGCTACATCTGGAGACGACCAGATACGTAGTTTCCTCGTTAAAGATACCCGATACGTGCTTGCTGCTCCTTTATGTAAGATCATAAATTTGGCGATCACTACATGTACTTTTCCCAGCAAATGGAAGTGCGCACGAATAGTTCCAGTCTATAAAAAGGATGATGGATCACAGATACAAAACTACCGGCCGATTGCAATTCTTTGTAATTTTGCAAAAATATTTGAGCAATATCTTTATAACTGTATCTATAAAAATATCGAACCCTACATTTCTTCCCGTCAGCATGGATTTGTTACTGGACGATCAACAGTGTCTAACCTAGCGTGTTATATGCAATATATATGTGAAGTTATTGATAACCAGGGGTCAGGTGGATACCATATACACGGACTTTTCTCGTGCGTTTGACACAATAGATCATCAAATATTATTAAATAAATTACATCATTTTGGTTTCGCTCCTTCGCTGATTACACTTATGGCTTCATATTTAAATAATAGATCAAACTTTGTAGTTTACAATGGCTTTAAGTCAATGAATACATATCTCGTTCTGGGGTATCACAAGGTTCCAATCTTGGACCTTTATTATTTGTAATATTTATCAATGATCTTTTAACATCTATACCTTGTTCAGCTCTTGGTTATGCTGACGATATTAAGATATTCTCAACTATCAGAAACAACAATGATTCTACAATTCTGCAACGTAGCATAGATTACATTGTTAAGTGGGCAGCAGACAACAAGTAGGTTCTAAATATCAACAAGTGTTATGTTATCTCCATGACAAGGAAAACTGTACCATTTGCTTCTACACACACTATAGATGGCCAACTTCTAAAAAGTGTTACACAAATTAAGGATTTAGGAGTGATATTTGACTCATACTTAACGTTCAATTGCCATTTGGAAACTATTTGTTCGGCAGCTTCAAAGACTCTAGGCTTCATTATACGAATATCGAAATACTTTACTAGTACTGAGTTGCTTAAAAATTATACTTTTCATTTATTGTCAGCAAATTGGAATATGCATCTGTTGTTTGGTACCCAGTATATAACAATCAAATAGCGGCAGTGGAACGTATTCAGCGACGATTTTTGAAATATCTATCATTTAAAACATCCGGAGAATATCCAATGCGCAATATCGAGTATCAACTGCTGTTGGACGAGCATAGTATTCAGTCATTGCAAGAGCGTAGAATGATACAAAGTGTATATAAATCCTGTATAAGCTACTGAAATATGATATTAAATGTTCTGATCTTTTGGCAAATATCAACATTCATGTTCCTCGTTTAGGATCCAGAACGGTTCCAACATTCTCTTATAATACTCCGAGAACAAATCTTTGGTTTAGAGCACCATTAACTCATATGTCAATAAACGCTGATAATATCTATAGTGACATTTTTGTTGGAGATACATTCAATTAATTAGTTTTCTTAAGTATCTCTTGTAACTCTTTCTTTTACATAATTTAGATATTAAGTAATGTATTGTAATAGTCTTATTTCTTGTATGAATCTTTGCATAATTTACTTGTATTACTGTTGTACTTTAACTTTGTTAATTTATTTTTGTATGCATGTAAGTATTTATGTATTTGTCCTGTTATTGGGTCTCTACCCGTTGCGCAATAAACCATTATTATTATTATTATTATTATTATTATTATTATTATTATTATTATTATTATTATTATTAGACCCCTTTAACCGTTTAGTTTCTGCTACCTGTGTGCATCACTGTTTTAACATTATCAGAACATTTATAGACTTATCAGCATTGATCCATAGTCTATAAAATAAATAGACACAACAATGTTACTTTTTTTCTAATTACTAGGATGCTACGATTGATATCCACTACATCATTATTGTTTTTAAAAAATTTTGGTCTGGTTTAATCTGGCAAATACGCGTAGCAAACGCTGGTTATAGCTAACATATAATTAGCAATAAGAGGGAATCTATAAAGTTATTGTTTAAATTAACTTAAAGTAAATTATTTCAAATCAAAATAACCATTATAAGGTGCCGTATGTAATTTGAGATTGAAGGTGCATTATGAAAAGAGGATGTATTATTTAATTATAACAAACCATACAGAACTTCCACTACAATCGTTATATCGATGCCGTATAACATCGATGAATATAATGAAAACAACTTCTGTTATAATCTGTCTTCTAACGTGAGTTGATTTTATATCAAATAAGATCTAATATCAATATAGTCGGATATAAAACGAAACTTGCCAGTAAAATACAGTCAACTTTCGTGGTGTCTCTAATAAAGGTACGGTAAATCGTATCTCGCACCGGAAGTTGCATTTTTAACGGTGCAAACATTTCAAGGACATTATTTTTTATACAACTTCCATTATTACTAGGAAAATAATGTCTTAGCGACATATTCCTTTTCACTCGATTTATGTAATATTTCTTTAGGTGGTCGAATTTGCCATTGGCAACCCTTTTGGTGACTGGGAAGAAAGTTTATATACAATTTTTTACATTATACATTATTAAATGTTATACAGTTACTATACATACATATCAGTTGCAACATTTGGGCCAATGTTCAGTCAAGTTTCATCCAAATGGTCCGAAGAAATATCAATTGGTTGCTCAAACATTCCTTTATGTGCTGGAAAATCAAAACGGCTTTTCAAAATCTTTATTTTGTCGGATTCGAAAATCACAGCAATCGATCTATTGTATCATTGTATCTATTTAAAATTCTCTTAATTAATCACCATTGGATTGTCCGATTACTTTCATGTAAGCTGCATTGTGTACCTCGTTTCCCAGCAGATATACTGCTATTCAAAGTTCGGCAAAAATTTGAAAAATTCGATTTTAAAAATGTACAACTTCTAAATAGTAACCTACTTGCCATTGATAGTTTGTATGTATAAAGTTTACTAGAGGCATACATTAATGAAATTACAAAAATAAAGAAGATGCAGAAATAGTTTTCTCTTTGTCAATCAAAGAGTACATGAAAGAATCATATTAGGTGAATAAATAGAAGCTTGATTTGTATAACCGAAAACAAAAAATAATAATTCACTGTTAAGTAAATAAAATTATCGTATGTACCCGCATTATTAGGTAAGTGTAAGGCTGTCCAGTGTTTGGATCACTTGGCCTAGATTGGCGCTTATTCCAAAATGTCCATACGCTTTTTTTCTCTATATATTGCTGTCAATAAAACAGCCCCAGACAAAAAGTACAGTGGAGAACCACATCCCGCAGATACCTGTGAGGACGATTGTCTTGTGGCTACCTTTTATTTCCATATTAAAACTGTATCTCACACCTTTACTAAAATAATAAGGGATTCCACTTTTGGTCGTATATAAATTTTGACAAAAATAAGTTGCGCAACTCTCTAGTAAATAAGATTAAAGAATTTGTCACAAATTACTGTATTATTATAATAATTGAAATTTTATAAATGAATTTAAAATTACCCATCTTTACCTGATAAATTTTGACGAGCATACGTGCAGTGTTTCTGTAATCTAAGATATTCCAAAAGGTTTTCAAAATTATTTTCTTATACCTACTGTTTACCAACCTTGATAGATAGGCCCCCGGAGCTGCCTAGCTCATATAGGCTCTTATGCATGCTGGATACAATGAGCAAACTCTTTGAAGCTCTAATTAAAGATAGACTATACAAAAAGATAGAGAAGCGGATTGTACTCGCACCAGTATGGGTTTCAAAAAGAAAATCGGCGATACATGGCCTGGGAGGCTGTAACGAAAGTCATTAAGGAAAACGACTGCAGATGGTGCGTTCTCGTAAAAATTGACGTAAAAAACGCGTTCAATTCTGCAAGCTACGCCCGGATTATCAAATGGCTGGCCAAATGACGTATTTCTAGTTATCTGCAAAACCTTATTTCGAACTATCTCAAGTATAGAGAAATCGCAGTTGGTAAAGAACAAACAGTGGAAGTAAGAGCAGGAGTTCCACAGGAATCAGTCCTTGGGCTGATACTTTGGAATATTTTATATGTGGATGCAAAGACCTTCGCTTTTACTGACAATTTGGCGTTAATAGTCGAGCCAAGTAGTGAAGACATCTTCATGATAAATGTGGAGAAATGTCGCCACGTAATTACTGCCTGGTTAAAGAACACAAATTTACGCTAGCGTCCGAAAAGACTGAAGCTATCCTGATCAGAGGCGGAAGCGTAAGGGAACATGTATGTTTTAACCTGGAGGGAATGAGGATATTACGTGAGAAGGCAATAACGTACTTGAACATCATCATAATCGATAGAGGAAGTTTTAGACATACCGAAACTGCGACAATACATGTAGAAAGCAGACTGGCGAAGTTTGCGAAAATAATGCCCAAACTGCAGGGGCCTAGCAGTAGCAAAAAGGCAGTCTTGTACAGCGTAATATATAACATCATCCTTTATGGTACCCCGGTGTCAGCTGGATGCATTAAGAATCCAAAAGCACCGAATATTGTTAATGAGAACGCAGCGGTGTATGTTATTGCGGATATCCTCGGACCGTGTCGGTAACTGCCCTACAAATGATTACAGGTATCCTACCTATTAACCTCATGGTAAAAGAAAGAACGCGCCTGTATGGGCAAAACCAGGGTAACAAGGGGCTGCGCAAGGACGCTATGGAGCGGTCGCTAAGCGCAAAACCGTTAAGAGGCTGAAAAGGAAAATACACAATGGACCAAAAGTCTAATAAAAGACATTGAAATTTGGGCAAACTACGCACATTGTAGGCTTGATTACTACTTGACTGTTTGCGGGACATGGCATCTACAGATCGTGCGCTGCAAGATTTGGAAATGACGTAACTGACCAATGTTTTGAAGAGCCTAAGATGGACTTTGAATAGCCGAAACATGCTGAAACCTGTGACCTACGACAAATGAAAAGACATGGAATATCGTACATGGCATGGTTAAAATTATCATGAAAGATAAGAAAATAGAAGAAAGATGAAGGCAGACTGGCGATGACATCAGTGGAAGATATTGAAAATGCAAACCAAACAAAATAAACTGAGAACAGAGCCACAGAGTGACCCAAACTCTTAATTCTCAATGCTATGAAGGACAGAATACCTATGCTGCGACGAATTAGAAGCAAAGACAGCCCATCATTCCTGAGCTAAGTCCTATCCGGGATGGTTATCCCTTTCCGACATTAACGTCCGCAAAACAAATGAGAATACACAACGAACAAAAACATTACAAACATATATGACCAAATCAATACGAACGAACAATAGTGATCAGTCATATAATTACACGTATATTCATTTTTAAGTCACTCTTTTTGTAAATCAGCAATATTTGGAAAACTTGATATCATCATGTGATATTAAAATAAACGACCCTATGATTTTTTCAAGCGAAAGATAAACTGCAATATCGTTGGACCAGAAAGATCAAAAAACAAAGAGAGCACTAGTAGAAATACGGATTAATCGTTTCTTCTGTCTAATTGCTGCTAAAATACTAATAATTATAACAGATGTTGACCATTGATTTTGCGTTTGTAGAAAGTGCAAGTTTAACAGAAATATCGAGTTGTTTTGAAATGTGAATGCTAAAATAAAAGTGTAAAGTTATATCTACACTAGGACGTACCAATATGCCTGTAACTGAATTTTTTGTAATTTGTAAATTTTGTGAAATGACAATTAATTCTACTAACATATCCGGTATTAATCATGTATGTAAAAGACAATTAGGAATTTCCACCAGGGAATAAATATAGAAAAGGTTTTATCACTAAGCGAGGCCTTTTGTAAAGGGTAACAAAGTCTAATAAGTCTAATAATACAGAAGATATTTTTCTCTTTTTCAATTTCCCCGAAATAGATTAAATTTAACTATATTTTATTGTAAGATGTACCATTTTTATATTCCAAATGCACTTACATTAGTTAAATGTATTACTACAGCAACAAACATTATATAATTAGTCAAATAAGTCTCATTTACGAAACTGTAAAAGCTTATAATTGAGATCAAAATCTGAGTAACCTCTAAATTAGAAAAATGTTCAATAATTTAAAGATTGCACGTAATATCTAGGTAAACATTATAATACATAATAATCAACTAATCAAAATAAGCGTATTTTACTTGCAGCTTTCTATTTTTTTATTAATTTTGAATGCACCTAGCAAGCTTCTAGAATAAGCTTTGTACTGTTAGAAGCTTTATTTGCATAAAATTGATAAAATGACTAATAGTGCTCCTAAAATCAAAGATTTATTTTACATATCTGTAACTGTTCTACTATCTATTACAAAAAGTAAATTGGTTAGTACTATTTGTCTGTTTCTCATATATTAAAATTGAAACACCGTAAAGTGCCCATATGCAGTTTATTCATCGTACAACGATCATAAATTAATGAGAGCTTCATTTTTCAGGAAACCAGTTGAGGCAGTTGCCTTATTAGGATGACTTTAATTTTTGCGCGCGTATAGTTGCTGAGGCAGTTTCTTCGATTATTATTTGATTTTCCTTTTTGATTGAAATGTGTACGTTATTAATTATACTGTTTTAATGAGTGGCTTAATATCGTAACTGAATATTTTACTTTAACATGGGCATTGATAACTTCTGATATCTCGACTTCAACATATTACTTCTACGATTACAGTAATTTGTTCTTAAAAATTCTTTGAAAGAGTAATTATTTTTGTAAAACACCGTAATTACCATTTACTAGATATCCTACAAAGCTCTAACTAAGTTGGAAGCTTGTGTATACTCGTATAAAATCATGGTGGTTATCAGCACTTTGACAAAGATTGACGGCGGAAATAAGAAGCAGTCGATACATCTGAGCCTTTCTGATATGCAATATACGTAAACTCCAACATAAAACCCTACATCTAACTATAACAAAGCACAAGCACATTTTTGGTTTGGTCGACTTGCCATTCGCTGTTGGGAGCAAAGTGATTAACAGCGCAGCATCATAAGAGGCGATATGATGCTGTCACAAAGTCATTTAAACACAACTTACACACGCTAAACTACACCGCAGGAGTTGCAGTGATAGCCAGACAAGTAATTTATGGAGTCACTGCAACTTTAAAAAAAAATCTTATTTAGTATTCATTACTAATTGCCCAATAGTACGATTTAGGGTTAAACTAATTGCCTGTTGCCATCGCATGAAGGAGCGAGTTTGGATAAAAGTAAGTGGTTCGTAGACTATATCTATTACTGGAGATCCTATGTCTAGGAACAAGTTGTACATTTAAAATATAAATGGATTAGTCGGTTTCTAGATTTCCGTTTCATCCAATGCTCAATACGGAGAAAATCTAAGTACTTGTGCAAAACTACAAAATTTAAGTAGGTACTTCAATTGAAAAGAGAAGTTCTGCAAAAGCCATTCTCGCCGACTCCCCAAAGCAGGGACAGTCATTATTTACTTATGGATTATACATCTAAATTATAACACTTATAAGGTTATAAGTGTCTGGAGGTACGAATACGTCTCTAGTGCCCTATTACTGTAAGTAAAAATATGTTATCTTAGATATTCAGTGTACATAGGATAGATATACATAGTTGCCTCCAATAATACAATCATTTTTGTTGTGTATTAATTCGGTGTTTGCCGAGGCTATGAATGTAACTTCTGTATAACCGTCATACGACCAGTACTTTAAAATAATATTTCTGCCCTTTGCATCCCCTTCTGATAATGTCCCTTTCGTAAATAAGGCGTGAACGATAATCACAGAACTGTGGATTAACATTTTGGAAACTGTTCCGACCAATGTTGCCGGTTACCAAGATTATATTACAGTTCAAAATACAATTTCCCTGTATTTAACCAATAAGTAGAAAATTTGTATGTTTTGATCTCGTATCGTCTCGAATTATGTCTAAAACAAGATTTTTATCAGCGTTTTGTTGACACTTGTGATTATCGCAAACAGTTTAGACTTGATAAAAGACTTCCGGTCTCCTTTGGTACATCAACGACATATTCTGTTTAAATTTTTGCTACATTGTTTGCTCCTCTTATATATTTTCTTTAATTTCTTAGATTGTGTTTGTCATTTCCGAAGAAAAATTTTATAAGAAAAATTCTTACTTGGGCATTTAACATCGGCAAATAGAAGCTTAAATTTTCGGTATTTTGTTCGTTACATCTTAACATATTAGTGAATTGTTTTGATACAGTATACAAATGTGACATCTCATGGTTGCTGTGTTACATCTTTTGCCATTCATTTTGCCGGGTCACTATAGTTTATTAGCCAAGTCTGAAATTCTTACGGTCCATTACAGCTGCACTTGTGGTTTACTTCAAAAAAAGCCAATTTTTTAGTTGTTGCTTCAACAACAGCTAAGTAGAATTGACGACGGTTTACCATATGGCTCAATAATATCTGTAAATCAACCTCAGTGCCAATACCCTACTAGGATTCTTTACGGGATGGCAATATTTTTTTGCTTCTCTCCAAATACTCTGTTTCAACATATAATTATCGATAAGACTTCTGCTACCGTTATCTGCTTACTAACTGATGACACTGGATCACGTTTCCTATATTCTTTACTGTAGATGTCAGTGCCAGTTGTAGTAATCATGATTTCTTGCACTACGTGTGCTTCAAATAAATTCCTTTGCTTTCGCGGCAATATTTTTTCCTGCATAAAATAGCTCTGCTATGTCAATATTTCTGCCTATACGTTCCCACCGTTCAGTACGATATACCAGGTCTACACAAGACTTTTATAGATGCCAATAATTATAATTGACGTTCTTAAAACTTGGTGAGCGTGGATTTTCTCAACTGTGTACGAAGAATCGGCAAAACATTAAATTAAAATTTATGTACGCGACAACATCCATTAATTTGCATATTGTAAAAGTTTCCACTTTTTGTTTAAAGTATTCATTTTAATGATGAATTCAGAGTTTTTGCTTAAAGACTTAAAAGACCAAAGTTTCCAGATTGTTAATAGTTTATATGCTTTATCTTCACTTAGTTTATAACCTTGTGTACAGGGCACTTCTCCATTTTTTTCTATATTTGAAAATTAATTGTTAATTAATAAATAACATCAATATTAATTACTATCCACAACTAGGTACATTTGGTGTTATTCACAGCATTATAGTACAGCAAAATTCAGACTGTTAATTAAAAAACTGAAGTAGCTTATAACTGACTGACTAATAGGAAATACACTACCGTCCATAAATGAGGGATCAGTAGAAGAAAAATGATACAACGCAACATAATAAATTAGTCGATGTATATATTAAAAAAATTACATAACTCTAACAAAACAAAGTTGAATTCTTAAAAAATGAAGTGATATTTACAAATTCTAAGACATATAGGTAATATTTAATAAAAAAATAAAATTATTTTAATTTATTCTCAGAAAAATATCCACCGCCACACTTAATAACTGCTTTACATGTTTTGGGCATTCTTAATACAAGTCGTTGAAGTGTCTCTACTGGAATTACGTTCCATGCAGATGTTCCCAAAGCTGTTGTTGTGACCGTGGACAATGTTCCCTCGCCCTTTTATCCACCTCATCCCAGAGCAGCTCAATAGGATTGAGGTCTGGCGATTGTATAGGCCAAATCATGTTAACAAGTATTCCATCTGCTTCTTTTTGCTGCAAAAAGTTTCTACAAAGTCGAGCAGAATGCTTTGGGTCATTATCTTGCTGAAAATGAAACCCTTCTCCAATCAATCGCAACCCCGAAGGAATAGCATGTTCTTCTAAAATGACCTTGTACCGCTCTTTTGTTAATATTCCGTTGATTCGATGCAGATTTCCAACACCGTCGAAGGAAAATGCTCCCCAAACTAGCACTGAATCTCCTCCATGCTTTACGGTAGCCACAACACAATCATCACGCATTCTTTCACCTCGTCTGCGTCGAACGGAAACACTCCGATTACTGCAAAAAATTTGAAATTTTAACTCATCAATCCGTTCCAATTTTGATGCACTTTAGCCCATTGCAACCGTTTCTGACGGTTTTGTGGTCTCAGTAGCGGTTTGCGAGCAGCAATGCGGCCCTGTAACCCTGTTGTTGTTAAGCGCCTGTTTACCGTAGTAAGGGACACTGGCGTTTCGCGGCTTTCATTGAGTTGAGCTCGAATCTGTGGAGCTGTCAGGCGTCGGTTTCTTTTGGATATTACTTCCAAGCGTCGATCTTCAGCCGGGTTCGTTATTTTGAGTCTTCCGGATCGGTTTCCGGAATGCGTTGTTCCTGTTGTCTTATAGCGTTTCACTGTTCCTTGGACAGTTCGGTAAGTTAATTTAAGTTTTTTCGCAATTTGCCGCAACGAATAATTTTCTTTATGTAAAGTAATGACAGCACTACGTGTCTCTGCACTCAACTCTTTTCGTTTTGCCATTCTTTCGCGATAAACAATTCTTTACCTTACGTACTCGTATCACAAGTTGATCGGACAGCACTAAAGCACAAACTAATACTTCTTCTATAATACATGAGTGTTTCATATCCTAAATATCTAAATACTTCATTCGTAGAATAATTACGTAAATATTGCAGTATTATAAGTGGCTTTACCGATTTCTTTCTATAAGAAGAGTCTTTGATCCTCTGCAGGTCATAAATGGATTAACAGAACTTTGTTTATTCTCATCTGAAAACTTGCTATTTATTGTAGGGATTTATGCAATTTCCCTTTGTAAATATCTTGCAAATGTACCAAACATATTCTATTTAGATTGGGGCTATTTGGGCAGGTAAATTACTAAAGTGACGAATTTGTATGCTACTGATCCCTCATTTATGGATGGTAGTGTATGTATGTACCTATACTTATAATATATGTATATATAAGTATATGTATATACTTGTATATGCATTTGTTTTTCATGTGACAACAAGACCTAAGTTGTAGTATTTATTTTAAAATTCATTTTCGTCTCTGAATGGGTCAAGTGATTGTTAATTTTGAAGGCACCAAAATTTATTTATTTTAACATTTTTACTGCGGTGAGGTATATTGCTTATGTTCGTATTTCGTTTTGGATGATAATCTACTTAGTGTGAAATTCTGAAAATTTTAGAATAATGACATTTTCAAGAACCTAACATTTTCAAAATAGCAGTTCAAGATATTTGTCTGACCTTGTGTATAGACATAAAATAAATGTAGCAAACTCTTATTCCAAACGAAAATGAGCAATTATTGTTTGATTATATTTTTAGCTTCTAATTACTACTACTAAGTTTTGCTTAAATCATTGCGTACGAAATGCTAAACTTTTACTTATTAGATAACACATTGCATACTTAATTCACACTCAGAAAAATTTTCGATTGATTAAACAAAAAAACCGGTTCGCCGTATTTAAACGAAATTTTTGTTGTTGAATCAATGCATTTCTCTCCCTCAGTGCAGTCGAAGACCTTTTTGGATGGTGTAGATAAGAAACCGTTTAATTTGAATAAGATATGTGAAGATATAAATGCAAATACTAGTTTTCAAAACAACCATTTAATTTTCTAACGCATTTAATTGCAAAACAGCCTTCTATTATCCTATAAAAATATAAATTACAAAATAATGCGAATACGCGTTAGCACTCTAAATGATATTTATAAATCAACTCTATTTGACACAAATGTTCCTTACTGCAATCATTATAAACTAATTCTTTATATCAATATATGTATATCATAATCACTGAAATTCAACGGCTTATTTAGAAAATGATGCTAAATGTGACATATGTTCCTAATTGAATATAAATGTCAGGTTGTTTTGCAATTTATTAAACCAACCACTAATAACACTGAAAATATGATTTAAGACTAAATTGTCAGGTCATAAGAAAAAAATTTTGATTTTTATTTATCAGTATAATCATGATCTTTTAGTATTTATTTTTTTTGACTGCTATCTATAACTATTAAGAAATTATAGATTTTTAATTACCTATGTTACATTTTATTTCTATATTTTCCAAACATGAACACAATAAGCACAGCAAAAAATTTTTATAGCATTGATTTTATATTAATAAACATGAAAGAATATTGTTACCTATTACTCTAATTTATTTCCAATTATTGCAAATTAATCTGTTTGTTTTGTTTAGGAGAACGCTTTTATTTATAATAATTGCATGCACCGATAAAATGTATAATTGTAACTTATAGTTAATAACAACTAAAGAGATAATAGGATCGTTCGAGAATAATACAGACGTTTTTCTGCTTTTATCAAGGTCTCTGTGCATTAGTTGAAGGTGCCTTTGTATTTCTAACTACGGTGGTATTAATGATATTGATCGAATCGAGCTACTACTGGTGTCCCGTAATACGTACAAATGTACAATACTTATGTACACATGTAATAAACCGGTTACAACACTAGTATATTTTGTGTAGGCGTCCTGGTGTGTCATTGTGAACAAATGGACTACACCAATACCGACAAAATGTGATGAAGTAATACCGTTTTAATACTAATCCGAATTGCTATCTCTCCTTTGTGTTTAATGAAGAAAAGGAATTACGTTGCAGCCATTAAAGTCTTATTTAAATCGCAAGACCTACACATTTTAAAACCAAGGGAACGCGCCCAGTTAGGAAGGCATTAAGTGTAATAATAACGAAACTCAACAAAAGCTTTTAGATATCAAGATAACTAAATTACTATTATTCAATGTGCTCACTCTAAATATCTGTCTTATTAATCGATTCGTAGAATTGCTGCCCTTTTTTTTTAACTACATATTTGCTTCCTATTCCAACAAGGATTGATGAATAGAACAAAAAAAAACTATGTAACTAACACACGCTAAAACGCTAAAATCGAGTTAGGTGTTAGATATTTGTGAGGTCACATTGGAGTGAAAGAATAAAAGTGTTTTGGTGTGTCCATCATTAGTATAAAAATAACTATGATAAATTTTCAGTAATTTAACTTTTACGACTATAAATTTACATCCCTGACGACTTCTAGTTTGTATTGTGAAACTAAAAGAATTAAAATTAGTATTAGAAAATTTGTGGTCTACTTTTTCTTCCAAAAGCTATTTGTCAGAACAAACAAACTTGCAAGTAAACGATAACACTTCTTAAGTTACAATCTTATAATGAACCTACTGCTGGCTATTCTGTGTGTGGTATGCCTATACATATACTATAAAACTTCTTTTGTTTATATTAAATGTAAAATTATTTTTGTTGCACAATGTCATATGTCCTATAATTATAGTACTGGTTAAGTGACTCTAACAAGCGCGTCATTCTCATACGGATACAAGCAATGTCCACACAATGTCTTCGTTAAGTCATTCGCAAATATCAAAATCGCGGAAAATGCTCGATGTGTGTCCATGCTTACCGTATAGTTCGAATGTATATGTCATAAAAGACGGTGATCAATTAAGTGGAACGATTTGCTCCGATAAAAATAAATTAATACTGTTTTTGATTTAAATTATCCGAAATTTCAATCAGGCTTTATTTACAGCATTTTCGAAAGACTGATCTGGTAGGAGTCAATAGCTAACGGTTATGTTACTCTTATTAGAAAATAGCATTAATCTATTTCTCAAAATCTTTTCAAATTTTCTTGAGAACGTCGGAAGGAAAGACACGGGACCGGTGCTTATATCATTACGCTTCGTTTTTTACTATTACTAAATTTTCAAATAGCTTTAAATTTCCTTGTTGAATTTTCATTAAATTTGTCGTTATGACCATTTTACAGTCGTATTTCTATAATCTAATACCATTGCTGTAAATTATCACTTACTTTACGTATACGAAATGGTGACAGTTATTCGAGTATTGTTTAATTTTTGATGACATTCAACCATTTTATTGTATTAACAAAAACCGTTGATTTAGCCTTTTAAACTTACTGTGAAATATTAAAAGGAGGTTATCGAGAAACAAATTATACCGTTGATTTATGCATAAACTTCGTTGACTTCTTTCTTCCTATTCACGATAGTCCCAATATCATATTCCACTTCTGCTAATAACTCAAATGTTCCGCTTTTTGGTACGATATCAGAGTGAATATTACTATAAACCTTATTAATATACAAAGACGATGAATTAGATTTCTGCAACCTAATGTGAATTAAACGATTTATACCATAGAATTCACTCTCTGTAGAATGTTCTCCTGGGAAAGATTTAATTTTTAACTTCAACATATCGACTAACACGTACGTGATTTATCTACCGGTACGAGATGTCTAGATACTATTGGAAAATGCTTGTTTAAGCTCAATTAGCGCTACATTAGAATTGGATTAGATCTGAGGGAAGCGGCACTTTAGTCAGCACCACCTGCATGGGTCTATTATAACATTGCCCTTCTGGTTGTTAGAGTAGTTGGAGACTCATAATGATCTTTAGAATTAGTTTGGAATTTTTGTTTTGGATGTGTCGAGTGTTGGTGTCGAGTATGACTGGCAGCAACACATTTACACAAAATGTGTTCTGCCGTCTCTAGAGCTTCGTGACGTAGACGGCAGATTTGATCTTCAGCTTTTCCTACTTTATGTGGGTGGTACTTCAGGGCCACATGACTTGTCAGAAACCTTGTCAGCAGTCAAAGGTCCCCTTTGCTGAAAGATAGTAACGGCTGTGCTTGCTTAGGTGATCCTAATAACAGTGCCTTCGCCTGCTTTTGTCCTGGCGTATTCTGCCAGTGGAAAGCCTTTCTGTTGTTCTCCCATTTGTTAACTGCTTGTTATAGCTAGCTTATTTGCCTTTTCCTTCCCTTCGATCCCTTGATGACTTGGGACCCACTGTTACGTGGTTATTGTGTCCCAATTGCCTTAAATTGCATATACATTCATGCAACAGATCGGATTCGTATGTGCAGGCACTCACAGCCTTCAACACCGCTTGACTGTCTGTTGGTATACTAATTGTTGCGCCGCGTATTCCTAATTCGAGGTTCTTTACGGTCGTGGGCTTACTGCAAAAAGTGACTAAGTCAATTTAATAAAGTTGTGGATAAACGTGAAGAAAGTTTAGAACAATTTTTCTTCAATTATTTTCATATTTTCACTTAGTTACAACTGCATTATGATATTTAAAACTGAAAGAGGATTGGATAGGACAACTGTCTGACATATTATTAAGTAAATTTTTTGTGGTTTGAGGCAAAAAAATGTGACTTGGTCACTTTCTGTTGTAAAAAAATACAATTTACCATTACTTAATAGTCTCTGAATGTATCCATATAAACTGTTATAAATACAAAAATGATATAACTAATCACAAAAAGTAGAAGAATTTTTTATTTCAACAAAAACTAATACAAATTTCACAATAAATTAAAATATTAATTCATTCTGAATCTTCAGAATCAGACCACATGGAGGGTTCCGGTGCCGTATTTTTTCTTGTGTTGTCGGAAGGGAGAGATTTATCCCACTCATGATATTCAACAGGAATAGCCTTTGAATTACATAGTTTCATTAAACTTTGCTTTTTGAGACCAGAAATAGGGATCTGTTTAGAGTATAATTTTTGGAGTTCGCTAGGGATTTGACAGCTACGACCTCGTCCGAAAACATCTGAGATGTTATAATGGGGGTCGCTGTAATTATACTTAAAGAGAATGCAGTGAGGCTTTGCTTTTTCGTATCTCATACATTTGATCTTTAGCCATTGCACTTTACAACCATTTATATCGTGATTCCTATTCCTTACAAAAGTAGCTGTCAGCTTTTTCAAATTATAAAAATCATCATATCGCAATTCTTGAGTTTCATACGGTATACTGACTTTTTTGCGACCACCACTTGAACGAGCCATTCGGAAAATGTTCAACCAGTCGTTCATTAAATATACCGGTACATACTTTATCGCAGTTTCGATAGCGCTGTGCATGGAATCAACTTCCATGTAGGAATGACATTTTTCCATAAAATTATGTTGTAGTACTTGTATATTTGTATTGTGGACTACATACGTAAACAGAGCTTTTCTTCTGGAAGAGAGTCACAAAACGTATGTATAGCAGAATAATTTAATAATTACTTCATTGATAGTATCACTGAAATACATAACAGCATTGATGTTGCTCAAGATAATCTGGATTTTAATATGGTTGATACTGGAAACCAAATCCTACTTAACAAATTTGAACCACTGACATTATCTGCATTGAAACGTGTAGTTACTTCTATGCAAAAGAAATCCAGTACTGTAGTATTGATCCCACTATTGTTGGAGATGCTTTCCCTGTTATCGGTGAAACATTGCTGCATATAATTAATGAGTCCTTTACAACGGGGGTCGTTCCGAGAATTTGGAAGACATCTACGGTTATTCCTATACCGAAGGTGAATAATGCTAGGAAGTGTGATAATTTCCGACCTATTAATATGATTCCCTCTATGGAAAAGATCATTGAACAGGCTGCTAAGGAACAACTGAAGGAATTTATCGAAAGAAATAAAATTCTAGCAGACTATCAGTCCGGATTTAGGAAAGGCCATTCATGTGAAACATCATTGAATTTAGTACTTGCAAATTGGAAGGAAGAAATAGAAAATAATAATAAAGTAGTATCAGTTTTTCTTGATCTCAAAAGAGCCTTTGAAACTATTGATCGAAATCGATTAATAAGAAAACTTCACAACTACGGAATACGAGGGGTAGCCCTTAAATGGTTAGAAGACTATTTAACCGGAAGATCGCAAGTAACTAAATACGAAGATGGAATATCAGAACTCAGAGAAATTTCTCTGGGGTCCCGCAGGTTACGATTTTGGGTCCACTATTGTTTATTTTGTATATTAACTACCTGGGTACGGTTTCACAGGATTGCAATATCAACCTTTTTGCGGATGATACACTCGTGAGTGTGTATGATAGTGATTTTGAGAGGGCTGTCAGGAAAATGAATCATGAACTAAAAAATATTTCAAAATGGCTGAAAATGAATAAACTTAAGCTCAATACTTCAAAGACTAAAGCTATGGTAATTGGGACTAGGGTTAGTGATAGGACTAGTGTGATAAATTGTGGTATTTCTATTGATGACGTACCTATCGACTTTGTGAAAGAGATTAAATATTTAGGGGTAGTAATAGATAATAGTCTATCATTCAAGAGTCATGTAGATTTCATAGTTAAGAAAGTAGCTAAGAAAATTAGTTTTTTAGGTAGGATTAGCACTAAGTTGAGTACATGGACAAGCATATTAGTGTATAAGACAATCATTGCCCCCACTTCGAATACTGTGCGTCAATTTTACTACTAATTGGTGAAGGTGAGATGTATAAATTACAAAAATTACAAAATAGGGCAATGAGAATAATTTTAGGATGTAGTAGATATACAAGAGTTACACTTATGTTAGATATGTTGCAGTGGCTTAGTATAAGACAAAGAGTTTATCTTAACAGTTTAGTTTTAATTTATAAAATAGTAAATAATAAACTTCCTGAATACATGAGTAGATTTATTGCATATAATAGTGATATTCATATATATAAAACTAGAAATGTTAATAACTTTAGATTACCGTTAAATAGAAAGTCTTGCTCACAAAATAGTTTGTTTTATAAGGGATTGAAATTGTACAACGAAATGCCAGTTAAGGCTAAGCAGGCGGGTAATAACATTAGTATATTTAAGAAGTTTGCTAGTATTTATGTTAAGAGTATATGTAAAAATTAAGTTAATGTATAATGTATGTACTATTTGTATGTAAATCATCCTAAGGATGAATAAAGTTTATTATTATTATATTATTAGAGCTGCAATATACTGATTTCGGTTCCGTCCACTACAGATGTCCGAAAAAACCTAACGTCTTTCACATTTTCTGCAAGATTTTGTATCCATTGCAACAAACACGTTCCGATTTCAGAACTACCCCTTTGTCCATTAATTTCTATCCATGCATAACAGTATGCTCTGTTGGGTGGGGCAGATTCATAAATAGTGAAATTGTATGAACAAAGTTTTCTGCTATAATTCATTTCTGAGACATCCGATGATGGAATTTGTAGCACACTCTGTAAATCAAAAGTTGCACTCACGAAAGTGTTATCGTTACTAGCCCGTTCTTTATCCCTTTGCTTTGCAGCATTTGCCTCATTTCTTCGGTTAATATGAGCCAAGTATTCCATCTCTAATTCGCTCGATTTGTGTTTATTGTAATTTTCGCATATTAAACATTGGTCTTTTTTAGGTGTAAAAAGCGATACATTATAGTTGTTACAGAATATTCTTCTGTACGTTATTTGTGACGCATGTTCCATATTGTTTTCTCTGCATTGTTCATGATATAAAGTATACATCTTTCTTATGGACAGATTTGCATCTAAGTATTGCCGTTTGCTTGAAGATCTGCAATAATGAGATTCCATGGTTGGAAATCTTGCAATATGGGCTTTAATGTCTTGGATAATAGTTCCCTTAGTTTTGTTTCCAGGTTCCTTGCGTCCACGTTTATCAATACAATCAAATATACTACATCGTTCACAAGCGATAAAGCTTTGTCCACAAGACCATGACTAATACATAGCGTATTTAAGAAGAATTTTTTGCATACTCTAATTTTTGTGCCGCCTTTATGAAATTAATAACATCTGCTGCTTTCTTTTGGTTTTCTTGTACCTGTCCTTGGTCTTTTACATTTAGGTTGTTTGCTTACGACGCAAGATAGGATATAATCTTTCTGACGATTGCAATCCAGTTTCCAAAATTCTGAGCAAATGCGCCGTCTAAAATCACCATCAAAACTTTCAGAGCATTTGTATTTACAAGGTATGCAGTTAACATCTCTGGGCAGCTTTGCTGAGTGGACACCCTTTTTAGTTTCGTACGGCAAGCCGGACATTCGCCTCTTCTTACAAATATTCCTTTTCCATCTTGTCTTATCGGCCCTTCTCCATCGAGTAAGTTTTATTGGTGGTTGTTCCTCATTTTCGGGAGAACTCTCCTCCTCATTGACCGGTGCAAAATTATCGCTACTATCCGATGAAAATATGGGCTCTAGATCACTTTCGGGAATTGCATCTTCACAGTCCGATAATACTGGTGCAGTATTAATATTGTGTGGGTCATCTACTTTAATTAGAGGACAATTTTCACTAATAGGTACTACGTGGGTTCCTATTACATTACGTGTTTCATCGGTATATGTATTCAAACCATCCGTTGTATTAATAGAATTCAATTCTGAAAACAATGGATTTTCAAAGCAAAAGCGAAAATGTTAAATTATACAAGATGTTTTTATATTATATCAGGTAAAATTGCTGTAATGGTATGCTAATGTAATTGGTATTTGAACACAGATCGTAAAACATAACCTTTAAATGGGTTTAACGTACATTAGGTCGATAAGAGGAATTTTTACCTTCGTTGTTTGTTTCATAGTTGTTCTTATTGCACAGCTCAATCATGCACTTTCCTGTGGAGGTCATCCTAAGAATAGTAGTGGAACACTAGAAGCAAACAGACTTGGTCATATGAATATTTGCTGATTTAATATTATGTACAAGCACTCTATGACTTAATCACTTTTTATACATATGTGTTTGAGTATTTTCTGTGATTTGGTCATTTAAACTAATTTTGCAAAAAAGACGACTTCGTCACTTTTTGCAGTAAGCCCACGCGGTGCATAAGTTTATAGCAGACATATCCACAAATATATTGGAGTGGGGTCCCATAGGCACTTTGAGGTAGTGGTTAGGCTCACTGGCCACAATGCCTGTCCCCACTCCCTCTATTCTAGAGCCGTCCATGCAGCATGCTAGAGTTCCTTTTTTTGAGTTAAGGCTCACCGGATGCCCACTTACTACGGCTTTGGATGACCATTATGTAACGTTGGTCGAAGTTGTGTTGCATAAGGATCTTGTCCTTTACAATGTTAGCGCTACATATTTCAATTACTCCTAACCAATTTTTACATTACAACTTATTTTATTAAAAGCAGTGTTCACTTTCGCAAGCAACATATGGGTTAATTTTACCCAAAAATACCTCAAACAGGAAAATCTTATTCCTAAGATTTCGAATATTTTTAGTTGTCTTTAACATAGTATTTGCTGATTTTATTTTCTTTCGACATTCTTTTCTAAAATCTTAACTATCTATCGAGGCAATTTTGATTATCAACTATACTAGTAAGATTTTAAAATTCACATATTGAAAAGATAATGCGTATCGTCACCACTGCTATATAAAATTGGATTACATTGATATTTTCAGTAATTGCATGCTTTATTTTTTTTTTGCTGGGTTCAGCTACAGCACCTTTCTAAGCTATATTCCTAGTTACGTCTACAGCTACATACTCTAAAATTTTGGTGTGTATAAAGTGTTACATAGCCTCGTTACAGAATTAGCAAACACTCTAACCACTCTGCCAGTGAGCGTGTAAGTGAAGGTAACATTACTAGCATAACAGTAAACTAGCATGCATTCCGATCGATCCAACAGCTGCTGTTGGCAGCAATAGGGCGGCATTATAAACAACTATATAATGTTGTTACAGAGCGATTTCAACACAGCTATATACGCACAAACTACGCAGCAGCGGTTGCATAAAAAACAATGTATGTATAGTATATGATATGTGCATGTTGCTCTGTTTTAAAGATACAGTATATGAATCTTGCTGTACATATGATAATAAAAGCAGCATGTAAGTATTGGCAAAATGATGATAACTGTTAGGTTTATCAAGCTCTTATGTTGACGAAATAGTTTTTGCTGCAAATGTGAAAAATATAATGTGTGTGATGTAGAATTAAGTTAACTTAATCAAAATTATTCTGCTTTTGCCTCTGGTGTATAAGCACTGGAAAGTTTTTGATCATCATTACATGAGATAATTTGAAGTTTATTAATAGAAATATGTTGGCAAAAATAAATGATAGGTACAAGGCAAATGAAACACATAAATATCTTTAAATCGTGTAATTTTAGCATATCTGAACATTGCTGATGTACACCTAGCGTCTAATTGCGTTGGTTGATGCGTTAGCTGTGTTATTAGTACTATCTATACATTTTATGCTTTTCACATATTTAATTTCATGTGTTTAAGCTAAAGCAACATCTTTCACTAGCAGCAGAATACATCGCACCTTTTATCTAATCATTAATACTCAGCTGTAACTAACCAAGGTGAAGTAAGGAAAATATTAAATTGATACGCCTAAAACAAACAACTTCAACCTCAGGTCATCTAGAATCTAGATATCGCTTGAGGAATTTTGTATTTTTAACCTTGCCGTATGTGTAATTCGCGTGATTTTATGTAGACCAGCTCATTCCTTATATACTTCTTTCGACTTATCGATAGGTATTTTTTTATTCAGACCTGTATTTATTTTCGTATTACATTATATAATATTCGCCTTGACATTTCGAATAGAAAATAAAAACAACCAGAAGCTAAGATACGCAGTACTCGTAGATAGTACCGATTTTCCCGACTTTCGTTACTGAATCTACTAATAGAAATAACTACTAATGCACTGCTAGTACACTACTTTGTTAGATCGTATTGCACTGTTCGGTTACAGCTCAAGTTATTAACGTCTTTAAACATAATAATAAAAGTATTCTTTATTACAATCACCATATTAAGCGATTCATTTGGACCTTTACAGTAACTGCATATTTTTATATTTTCGTAGTTTTTTCCACAAAAAAATTAATTAATTTAGAATTGACAAACGTATGCTTGTTTCGAATCAGTATGGTACTTCTTTCAACAAAGCGAACTGTTTGATCGAATGTAGAGAACGTGTTTTTCTCTGTGGTGGTCGCCAGTTCTCCAATTCTGAGTTCTTCTCGGATGTATCCTAGTGTTAGTCCTAGTAGTCCTCGTAGGAATCTTCTGTATTTTTATGTTTTTTGACCTACCAAAGGCATTTAGCTTATCTCTCGGGTTGTGCTTTTTTCCTCCAGCTCCTTATTTTTTTTATGTTTCTCCGATAGCTTTTGGGTGTTGGTTGTTCACTATGTGGGCCTCCTGCGCAGGTAAAATAACTAAAATCACAATTAAAAGAATAGGGTTACTTTGGGTAGACTATTATCGCATCGTTGGTCGACATGTTTCAGTGGTAATCTGGTGTTGCATGTGCGTGATTGCTCTATCCATCACCGGGTTACTGCTAGCACAAGCCTTCACGAACACTCCTCGGCTGTTGTCTCTCGAATTCCTTCTGATCATGGACGTCTGTACCGCTGCTAGGTTTTTGAGGACAGCCAGTGCGGTGCATCCGGGACGTTGGAATACTAGTTGCAAAACGCGGTGTTGTATCCATAACCAAGAGAAGGATTTGGGCTGGAGGCACCGTGACTCAGGTGGGGTTAACGTAGATTACAATCGAGTGGATGTGTGTCTAGTACGGTACTGCACATCTCACAAAATTCTTCAAAGCTGGTATAGCCTGGGGATGGGTTCCAAAGGCATGGCTAAAGGTCAGGGTAGTGTACCTACCTAAGGTGGGTAAGATATCTGATCAAACGCCAAAGTCATACAGACCGATAAGCCTGTCCTCCTTCTTACTCAAAACTCTTGAAAGGTTGGTGGACAGGCATATTAGAGACACCGCGCTGAGAGAACAGCCACTCAGTGATAGACAGTACGCCTACCAACCAGGAAAATCTACAGAGGCAGCTTTAGATGACCTCAACAGGCTAATTTCAAAATCTATAGAAGACAAAGAGATAGCCGTAGCGACTTTCCTGGATATAGAGGGGGCATTTAACAATGCCACCACAAACTCAAATATCGAGGCTTCAAGGAGAAAGCTTCTGCAGTGGATAAGAGCCAGCCTGGAAAGGAGGATAATTACATCCACAATAGGCGAGGCTACCATCGAAGCGGAGGCGGGAGGAGGCTGCCCGCAGGGTGGAGTGTTATCTCCTCTTCTGTGGGCCGCTCTCGTTGACGACCTAATCCGAAAACTGACCTGAAAGGGCTTCTACTGCCTGGGATATGCTGACGACCTAACAATAGTAGTTAGAGGGCGATTTCCAAAAGTTCTGATGGAACAGATGCAAAGAGCTCTAAACACGGTGGACAGCTGGTGGAAACAAGAGCGACTAGTAGTCAATGCTCAGAAAACACAAGTTGTCACGTTCACAAGAAAAAGATCGTCAGTGGGTCTGCAACCACTAGTAATAGGTGGGGAAAGAATACCACAAGTCAAAGAGACGAAATACCTAGGGGTATGGTTTGATCAAAGGCTCACATGGAATACGCATATCCAAAAAATAACCAACAAAGCTACTATTGCCTTGGGCAGGTGCAGGAGGTTATGTGGCTACATACCAGGATAATCAGACCCATGATAGCATACGGAGCTATAACTTGGCGGCCAAAGCTGCGACAGGCGGGGGCGGCCAGAACGCCGGGTTGCGTACAAAGACTAGCCTGTCTGTGCGCCACAGGGGCAATGAGATCGACCCCCACAGCCGCAATGGAAGTCATCCTAAGCCTGCCACCGCTACAAATCTTTATACAAGCAAGCGCTAGATCTGCAGCTTAGAGACTCATGCACAGTCAAGCACCGATAAGTAAATCGCACGGTGCAGAACATCAAAAACTACTGCATGAACTCAAGGCGGGGCCCCTAACGGGGACGCCAAGCGACGCCATGGTTCAGAAATTTAAACTAGATAGAAAATATCAGGTTATAATACCAGATAAGAAGGACTGGGAATACGGCCCCCCAGTAAGAGCGGACTCAAGCTGGTATACCGACGGCTCTAAAACGGACCAGGCGTAGAAGCTGGCAATCTAATCTAATCTAGGAGCATTTACAGAAAGAAGTCGTTCAAGGCCCTTTCATTGAGCTTCAGCAAGGACTCGATAATTTTCCAGGCTGAGGTTGCTGCGATTCACTACTGTGTCAGAGAAGTAGACAGTTGGGCTGAACCAGGAAAAAGCGTCGCTATTTACTCTGACAGCCAAGCAGCACTTAAAGCGATTAGTTCCGCAAGTGCTGACTCAAAGCTGGTTTGAGACTGCTTAAGAGCCCTAAATGAGGTGGGCACCCTAAGGAAAATAACTTTGGCCTGGGTCCCCAGCCACACGGGAGTGAAGGGAAACGAGGCGGCCGATGAGCTGGCCAGACGAGGTTTGTCAAGGCCTTTCATAGGAGCGGCCCCCTCCTTCGGTATTAGCAAATCACAGGAAGACTGTCAAAATGATAGTAAGTCTGATGACCGGTCATTGCAGACTGAATAGGCATATGTTTAACATAGGCCTGGCAGAAAATGCTCTCTGCAGATTCTGTCAAGAGGAAGAAGGAACCCCAGTTCATGTTTTGTGCCACTGTGACGGCCTAGCGAGGACGAGCTTTCTAGTAATGAGGGTAGAGAACCCCACAGTCAACGGCTACACAAAAGAGCCGCTCTCAAAAATGATAAGTCTGATTAAGAAGGCGAAACTAGAGAGCGTTCTCTAAGGTAAAGGGGATCACATTTAGCCTTGTGGAACGCCAGGCAGCATTTGCTTTTCCGAGGATTATGTTTTGTTCGCGATGATATGGAATCTCCTAAACTTGAAGTGTGCTACAGGATTCGCGACTGAGAACCGGCTACCGTCTTCTTCGACAGCAAGCTTTCATAGAACATTTTTTCGAACGTCCTTTCCAGGTCAAGAAATACCATGACGGTCGTATAAGCCATTGACTCATAGACTACCTGAACGCCAGAGAACCTCGTATCTTTGCATGTGCGCTATTGAGAGTACAGATCATGGCCGATTAGGCTCATTGGTGATGGTCCACTACAGCAAAGCCTCTGATACTGTCAGCCGACTTTACAAGTTTTAGCATCGGGTCGGGGGAGGAGAGGTGGACGTTACAATCCTATATATTAGAAGCCGGAAATGTTTTTATACATGTATCTGTTCTAGTGATATCGTATTTGGAATTATAATCGCGAAATAATATACGAATACTCATCACTTGATTATGAATTACTATTTATGAAGGTATAATGTATGTCCTGAGAAGCATATTTACTACTGACAGTTTCCACCCGTTAAAACCAAACATATGAACCACAGTAATTGTGTAAGTTTGTGATTAATTTATTTTGAGGGCTGGTTATGACGATTAGAAATCAGTAGGTAGTGCTGCTGCGATCAGATTTACAGAAAAGAAGAAATGCAGCAATACAGTGTCGCAAACAGTAGTACAGCAAGCTTTACACTATCTTGGCAATTGGTATCTGTGTATTTGTATACTACTACCACTTTATAACGTTTATATGCCTTATGAAACCTTTTTATTTTATCAAGTAGCGTATTTTTGGTTTATTTTCTTATGAAATAACGAGATTGGTATTCGGAATTGAAATACTTTACCCTTTATACAAGTCTGTATTTAAAACATCTACATAGAGCGCTTTATTTTCAATATTCAAGAACGTTTTAACTGTATATTATTGAAAAAGAGTTTAGTAAAATGCGGAAACTCTAATAAGTCGTCATATGTTTCCATGTATTTTATACGCATTACATACATATATCCATGCAATTATAGTAGTTCACGGGTATTACTAATTTATTATAGCTGGAAATACATAAATCCGTAACATAGGCGCTAAATAAGGTCAACAGTTTCGTTTTTGTAATAAGGAACATAGTAAATAATCATATAAATGCTAGATTCAAATTATTATGCAAATCTATGTTATTAAGTTATAAAAAGTTATGGTTATTTAAATTACTTGCCACAAATAGGAATCTGTGCGTGTACGTAGGTTTTTTGTACTTGCTTATGTAGTAATATGTGTGGGTATGTACGCACTTGTGCAACAAGCGCTAGTATGCTGTGTACGTTTGATTAGTGCATATATGCATGTAGGTATCTATTTTTGTCGCCTATAAAAATAGAACAAATTGAGTTTTATTTTCGCAGCATATCGGAATTACATAAACCGTTCATAAGCAATCGAGTTATATTTATTGTAATAATTGTTTGGGCGTATTTATGTAATGTAAGATAAAATTTTCCGTTATAATCTACTCTGATTAAAAATTCGTTAATACTTATTGCTTTACCCAGTTCGCGGAACGTAATCACAACACCTGTATTTCCTTGTTAGATATTAAAACACCATAATACATACATACTATAAAATATAAACAATAAATATCATTTCAATGCTTGTTTAACGAGCTACTTATGGACTTAGCAAGTATTCTGTTAGTTACTAATCTGTAGATATAATTTGTAACAAGCACCACTAATTTTTTCTATCACAAAAGCAATACTTTTACTCACGAACAGATTCACATTGATTGTAATTATACTATCCAAGCGGTTTATTTGAATGTATAAATAACAGAAACCACACTTGTTGGAATGTTCTCTGAGAAATAATTGATAAAAAAAAATTATCGCAACAACAACCAGTAAAAATTGGAATAGTACATTAAGTCAACAATTTCGATACTATGATTCAAATGGATGCTTTTAGAACACCAACGGTATCGCAAAAACAGACCACAGCACGTTATCCGCTGAATATGCAAAGCTATAATCATGTCGCTAAAACGTTAAAGGTGTACAAATAATAAGAACAAAATAAATAAATGTGTGGGTGTTTTCATTCGATTTCTATCATGAAGAAGCTGGCAGCCAAGTTAGCGCCACATTAAAGTCTGCTAGATGATTCAAGTGAGGGACGTCTAAAAAATGGTAATAATACTGAAAGTCATTGTAGAAGTGCACAATATGGCAGTTACATTTTCTACGAGGAATTTCTCATGAGTCACCGTTGTAAAAAATGAATGCTTCGCCTGCCCACTGCTGATCGAAGACGCAATCGTACGAGTCACAACAAGCATTCATCACAATTGAAACACCAGCCTATGCAATAAACTGAAACTACTAATCTGTTGCACCTCTTTTCGCCCGATCATCACCTATAGAGCACTATCTTGGTTGAATTATTTGTCGTCTCCAAGAACAATACATTGATTTAATATACTATATTCGCATTTTGGATAACATATCTTAACCTTGCCATTCCATTATTATAATGTTCTGGCATATTACCTAGAGAGATCCATGAGTCGATTATTAATTTCTTTTCTTTTGGCTACTACTAACAGCAGGTCACCTGAGAAAAACGTTGAAGATTTGCCCACTTTACTAGAAGATAAATATGTATCAAAATGTCAACAAGCCACACGACAAGCATAAATGACACGGAGTACTATTCACTATTTGATATGAACGCGTACTTGTTCTTAAATGAAAAATGTGCAATTGTGATGAGAGTGACCAAGATTTGGATTCTAACGGCACTTCAAACGATCATTTCAAAATTCCCGAGCAATGCATTTCTGCAGAATGTATATGTACACTACCGCTCATGGAAGTTTGGGCAAGTAATAAAATATTTAAAAAATACAAATAACTTAAGAAAAACAACACAAAAATAAATTTATTAATTCTGTTTCTGTTGATAAACATCTAATAAAGTAAAGTAACAAAATATTCAGCGAACTGAGTGCAATTTTGTTGTAAATTATTACACCTTTTTCTCGTCAAAATATCCTCCTTTCGCGTTTAATACAGCTTGAACGACACGCGGCATTCTATCGGTTAATTTTCTCAGCGTGTCGATAGAAATTGCGTGCCATTCAGATTGAAGGAGCCTCCAGAGATGATCTTTTGAAGTTGGACAGTGATTCCTAATCCTTCTATCAATTTCGTCCCATAGCAGCTCCAAGGGATTCAAATCTGGGCTCTGAGGAGGCCAGGGCATAACTTGCACCCTATTTGCTTCTGTTTGGGCGTCTAAATAATATTTACAAATCCTGGCGGTGTGCTTAGGGTCGTTGTCATGGACAAACGTGAAGTTTTCCCAATTAGCCGCAGTCCAGAAGGAATGGCATTATCTTCGAGAATTCTCCTGTAGTCCTCTTTACGCATAACGCCGTCTATTTTGATTAAGTCACCTGTTCCTGCCGTGCAGAAACATCCCCACACCATCACAGACGAACCCCCGTGCTTTACCGTAGGAACTATAGGTACACTCCCGTAGCATTTTCTCATGCTTCGCTCGTCGGACAAAAACTCTGCGTTTTGAACCGAAAACTTCATATTTCGACTCGTCTGACCAAAGCACTTCAGCCCAGTCATTTGGCGTCCAGTTGCGATGGTTTTGTGCCCATTGTAACCTTTTCTTTCGATTCCCACGTCTTAACAACGGTTTCCGCAATGCGACACGTCCATGAAGATTGGCTTCCTTTAGACGGCGTTTTGTTGTACTGACCGAAACAGGTCTTCGACGTCCGCGATTAATCTCTGCAGTAATTTCCGGTGCTGTTAGCCGTCTATTCCGTTTGCTCAGTAGTCTAATTCGCAGATCGTCAGCAGCCGTTGTTATTCGAGAAGGACCTGGTCGATTACGATCTTTAACAGACCCTGTTGCACGATACCGCTGGAGTGTATAGTGCACAGTCGATTTTTTTACACCCTGTATTTCAGCAATTACACGTTCTGAATATCCCTCTTCATGTAGTGCAATTATAGCGGATCGCTTTTGTACACTTATCGGTTTTCCTTTCGGCATTTTAAACTACGATTGCTTAATAATCAACAAACTATTTAATTTTTAAAGCACGGATAGTCACGTCGACAATATTCTACTACTATACTTTTTAAGTGCTAAACAATGACTGAATTGCATTCTGGTATCAATTTAACATCGTAAGCCATCTCTCTTGGTGTTGTAGACATCGCCTGCTGTGCCTTGTTCGGTATTTTCGAGTAATGTAAACAAGTCGCAATAAAACAAACAATAGAAATTGACCCAATAAACCTTGTTTCTACAAATATATTTATCAAAACACCCGGAATTCTTATTTTATATTCATAATAGAGTATTGTATATTAATATTATGGTTAGATAATAGCTATAAATATTTGGATTTCGTAATTTTATAGAAACATAGTACGTGCCCAAACTTCCGTGAGCGGTAGTGTATGTACATGCCTGTTCCACCGTCATGGCTTTCTTGTAGGCATTTTATACAGAAAGGTGATCAGCTATTTTTTTCCCTATAAAATGCTTAATTGACCCTCATCTAAGAATAATTCAGTCATGCAGAGCAAGCAATAAATGTAATAATTTTATAACCGAAAAGAGGGCATCTCCTTATTTAATGATTTGATCAAAACGTTTAATGCTATTTTTGCCGAAAACAAACTACAATCTGGGTTAAGCTCTTTCTTGCGTAGATTTGTCCAGTTATTTTTTTGCTAATATATTTCATATAGACGATTTGGTGTTCTAATGTATGTATGGAACATGGAGCTAAATATCAGTTTAATAAGTTAATGGTAATATATTAAAAATAATAATAAAATAAAAAACAATTTAAATATTTTTCTTTTTAATAACATACATTTCTCTCTCATACTCAGCACTGATTTCTAATTCGAATTGTCATAGCTAATGAAGCGATAACAATAATCTATGTGTGGCGAACGTATGTACGTTGATCGTGTGAAGCTTACTCAGTCAGCGGGTCAAGTTCGCGCAATGAATATATGCAGAGAGACAGGGCCTCTGCACGATACCAACCGCTCATTTGAATAACATTTAAATACATCGATCTGGTTGAGCATAACTTGGCCTAGGTCACCAAGTCGTTCAATATTCATTGCCGAAGCCAATGTACTCTTTAAGTATGCGAATTCCGAAATAATGTATCGCTTGTATCCATAAGATATGCACAGATAAGTTTCTATTATGACTGCAGGTATTGCGTGATGTAATAACAACGCCGTAGATAAAAATGAACAATTCGAAGAAAGGTTTAGCGGAAATTGCAGGAAAATATACAGTATATTATTATTTAGTTGAGTTGGTAAAATTAGCTGATCGTGTTGCTAATTATATTATTATCGCTTCAGTTATTATACTCGGAATAAATCAGGAATTAAAAGACAATAGACAATATTATAAGTTTACAAACAAAACCTATTCTGATGGTTATCCCCCTATATCCAGTTGCGTAAAGTGTAGTTTCGTATTAGAATGTTAAGAACCTAATGACATAATTCAAAATAAACTCCGCCAAAATATAAGTATCATTTATGTATTAATGATACAAATCAACGCTAATCAAATGGGTGTTTATAACTTTTGACGTATAATGATGTTTTTTAGATTTAAAAAGCTGTTCTTTGCAAGTTGCTTACACTTTTTGTATATTTTCCGATGTTCACCGATACTTTGAACTGATTGTTGAGAAATGTATCGTATTATTTCTATCGTAGCATATACGAGCGCATAAAACCACATTCTAGTGAAGAAACATATTGAATAACTGTATTTGCCACACTTTATGCTTAATGTAGTATCTAACTATAACACGTATACTTTAAAACTACGTATTTCCTATTTCTTTCAGCTAGCAAGTTTTTGTGACCAATCCGATCATCCAGTTAGATTTATCCATCTAATTAACTGCAGTTATCTAGCGATGCATTTAATAATATCCTGGAGCGAACTCATAGAAGGCTTTTCCTGTTCAACGAGATTTGCGTTGTTTATTTGTGCCTCGTAGGAGGGCATATTTCTCATTACAGTATCATTCCTTCTCACTCTGGTCAATACTTCAAGCATCACATCTCTGCTTGTTGTTATGATTGTTGTTGTTACTGTTTCTATGTCGTTCCTTGCTACTGGAAATTAAATTCATGTTTATAATTAAGACCAATAACTCTTCTAATCGGGACTCAATTAAGTGTAAGTGGCTAAGATAATGAGAGAAGTATAAAATTATCATATACATACTTACGTACCCATGTTCACGTAAAAGCTGAAAGAAAATGTATTCAGGAATACATAGTTTTAGAAATCTTAATTGCACGGAATTCAAAGGTCACCTGTATACTTACCTTGAAAAGAATTAATTGCAATAAATTTGAATATAGTCTATTTGGAAAAATATAGGTTAGCAGTATAATACACAGAATTATGTTAATATGCTAAAATTGCTATAATCGTATTCAAATTTAGATAGATACATACATATATCCAATAACAAAGTGTTAATTGTTTGGAGAAGTATATTTTATAGCTACAAAAAGGTCGATAGAGCAGACAAGTAAGAAGATTCACCATAAAGTGCTACCAGTATAGTCACACGCATAGCGATTTGAATGCTCAAACACAAAATATCATTCCCCTAGATATATTTGCAATTGCTAATCATCAATGGTTTTCGTTACTACCAGTAACATAAGATGAGTTCATTAAGATAATGGCTAAAGCTCCAAGCAAGCACACAGATGGGGAAGATAAACTTTCGAGCTTCCGAATTAGCGATGGTAGATTTGTTTTGCGAAGTCATTAGCAATACTTATTAACCTATCCATTCCATTCGACACCTTTCCTGAATTCTGGAAACGAGTAAGATTGATACCTGTTTATAAAGAAAAGTGGATCGTCGGTCCTATAGGGAATTAAAGGCTCATTTCAGTTCTCTCAAATTTTGCAAAAGTGTTTGAACATTGTACATATATGTATAAGTATATACATATCTTCTATAATGTCGAAGGTCAACTTCCTACAATTCGTCATGGGTTTATGCCTGGAAGATCCACTGTTACCAATTTGACCATACTTACACAATATATCTCCGAGGTTTTAGATTGCCGCGAAGAAGTAATCGTTTATACGGATTTTTAAAGTGCATTTGACACATTAGATCACATCATTATGTTACAAAAACTGTGTCATTTTGGAATGTCTTCCGGATTTTTGAAGCTTATGGAAAGTTACCTATGTAACAGGATTAATCAGATTTTCTACAATGACTACCATTCAAGAGAATTTGTGTCAACATCAATGGTACCTCAGGGCTCTAACTTAGGCCCACTTCTATTTATTTTATACTTGAAAGATTTACTTATTAGTCTTCAATGCCCTGCGTTAGCTTATATTGATGACGTCAAACTTTTCTCAGCTATAAAGGATGAAGATGAGATTCAGAACCTTCAATATAACCTAAATTATGTATCACAGTCGTGCTTAGAACATAAACTAAAATTAATCATACATAAATGTCAGGTTGTCACTTATCTGTTCCCTCTTCATACACCATTGATGAAGATGCGTTGTGTATAGCTAATAAGTTCAGAGACCTCGGAATAATCTTTGATCAATGTTTAGTTTCAATTATCATATTGATTACCTTTCCTCCGTAGCCTCTAAACGACTGCGATGTTTTATATGCAATGCCAGACAGTTTACTGATTTCGCAACTATTAAAACTTTGCCTTTGTTGTTAGTAGTAGGTACCTTTGACCCCGCGAAGGAATTTACTTTCATGTGTAAATTATCTCGTTATTACGAAGGTTGTTCTTGGAAAAAATTAAATCCATTTCACTCTTGGCTATTTAAAGAATGTGATCAGCTTTTTAAAATATTTGATCAGATATTGAACGGCCTTGATCAGGTATTGAGCGGATTTGATTAGGTATTGAACAGCATGCTGTTTAATACCTTATGCTTCCGTTGTCGGGTGTCCTCATTACGTATGTCATCAATTATGCATTGAACGAATTCAACGTCGTTTTTTGAAAAATGATGGTTAATATCCCTCTAGAGTTACTGGCAGCCTATACCTGCTAGAGCGTCAGAGTCCTCAATCTCTTACGGAACATTGACAAAAACATTGTGCAATATTTGCATGGAAATTAGTAAGTGGATCAATTGACTGTAACGCCTTGTTGATGAAACTAAACTTTCATGCCCCTTCCCATCCTTCTCGCTTTATATCAACATTTACATTACCAACCTCAAGAACAAACTTACTACTGAATTCTTCTGTATACCGTATGTGTAAATTTACTGACTTCTGTTTTAACGACATTTTTCAGAATTTATAATAATATGTCCAATTTATTGTTATATGTTTATGAATACTTTTTTGTTAAATACTGTTAATTAAATATTATTATTATTATTAAATTAATACTGTTTGTTAAATACTGTTAATATATTCATATATCTATGTTATGACCGTTATGTAGGTACTTATATTTCAATTCCTGAAGTATGTCCACTTGTAGGTCAATGAAACAGCAAATCAATTAAATACCATATTTATGTAATTAATTTGTTGTTTCATTCATCTACAAGTGGAAACACTTCATGAATTGAAGTTAAATACTGTGTAATTTAGTATATATTCGCTTTTATTTTTTATTATTGTTCTGTAATAGGTGTATAGTGTTGGGCAATGGACAACTACTATACGCTGCTGTAGCATGCATTACGCATTTCGTCCATAAATATGCTCATTCAATAGCCTATAAAGCCGATCGTCCATTAGAACTGGCGATCAGCACAGAATGGAGATGCTTTCTAGATCTAAGGGCAAATGTACAGAATCCCAACTAATATACCCCTACAACATGGCCTCAGCACGGTCGGAGTAATGCGAGCAGAGCAATTGCACAACTACACCAGAGTTAGTAAGTCAACTTCTCTTCAACTACCCCTTTTACTCTACGGTAAACTTTTAACCGTACAAATGTGAATACATGAATTTTCTCGATTAGTATTCACCATATTATGTCTAAATTCAACTGTTTTAGAAATACTGACAATTTATTCTAGAAGCTTCATAATACACCTAATTTAAAACATTATTTATTTCAAGGGTCATGTTTAGCGTACAAACTTTTGGTGTCAAGTATTTGTTTCAACGCTATTGCAAGGTAACTAAATATGTTAAACTGTTCAATATTCTGAACGCGTCTTTATATTGCGTCATTGAAATCCGTTTTATTTTATTTTACTGTTACTAGTACCCACAGTGCTAATATTTCGATTCAAATATTACCATTTCGAAACGTCACTATGGTTGACTTAACAGAACGAGAACGTATAGCGTTAGGATTTAGGAATAAGCGAGGCGTAGGTCCTTTCGAGAAGCAATTGTCATCTTCAATCAAATATTCCGTCGTCACGATCCTACAAATTTAAATCTTTGGATATTTTGCTTGACGTGCAACAAGATCAACAAACTTTAATTCCCAAGCTTTCCGTACGACATAATAATAGCGAAGGACTAATTAGAAGGGTTCCCTATAAAGTTTATTCACTTCAGAAAGTATCAAAAGATGATCCAGTTAAACATATGCAATTCTGTCGAGTTATAATGAATTGTATTGACAGACAGCCTAACATTGTGAGCTCCATCTTATTTTCGAATGAGGCCACGTTTATGGTAACGGTTGCATGAAAGGACACAATTGCAGGTATTTCTTCGAACATAATCCCAATTGGATGATGGAGCGCAATACACAATATCCCCAAAAATGAAATTTATCGGCAGGCATAATTGGATACAATATTGTAGGACCTTTCTTCTTTCATGAGGATTTGACGGCTAATTCTTATTTAAACCTCCTTCCAATCATAGCAACAAACAGGTATTAAGAGGTGACATCCGGTTTCCACACGATGAGGCACCATCACATTTTGGTGTGTATGTTGAAAACTAATTAGACGAAAGTTTTTCGAGAAGATGGATAGATCAGGACGCCTACGTTACGAGATTTGACTCCTTTATATTCATTAAAAGTGTTGTATGGGAAGGACTCTAGATGATCTTGAAAATAAAATCGAGTTGCGAGTTTACAGAGAGACTTGGACACTGTCAAGAGGCAGATAGAACATTTTCTTATATAGTTTTCCTTCTAACTTATTATTTGTTATGTTTTAATTATTCCTAACCGATTATTTTGTTCAATATTTCCCAAACAGTCGAATTTAGACATAAGGTGCTATAATAAAATAATCTTTTAGAAAAGAAAATTTAAGCAAAGTTAGAAGAATATTAGAAAGTTACTGATGTTTATTTAGTAGTGTTGTTTTGGTACAAGTTATACCAAAATGCATCAAAATGTTAACCAATTGAAGGAAGGTTAACCACTCTCAAATATATTGAAACAAAGAGGACTTGGTATATATCAATGTTATGTTCTAATTGCTTCGATTAATTCCATCTTTTGTACATCAACTGCTTAATATACAACTTTCATATTAGCTTTAGCAATCCTAGGAATCAACGCATTAAATAACGAAATAACGCATCATGCCGTCACGACGACCGCATCTGGTCTACAAAGCGATTATATACCGACTACGACAAATACAATTGAAATGCATATCTACAAATACGGAGACTTGGTTTTAGAAACATAGGAGCATGGCCTGAATGTGGTCCGCCAGATGCTTTCAGATTCTCCATTCATCAGCATGTAATTCGAGTTTAAGATCAGCTCAGGTTTCATCTCCTTTAATGAATCGTGTTGTATTATCATGCTTACTCTCGCACAATCCGTTTATGAATTCTGTATCCATTATACAGCTACTTTATACATACTTCTTAACCTAGTTCAAAATTTCTCTTGACTAAGCAGGTGATTTGATGTGGTTTTTTGATAAAATCGGTGGATCGCTTAATTGAGAAAACTTATTTACTTACTTACTGAACTTATAAGGAGATAGTTCTCCTAACAAATCTGGTATAAAGTACTTACCGCATACATTTTGCATCTCTCTGATACTGTCGGGTTTCCAGATATTTAAAATATAATGTGACTTTAGATTAAAATGTCTTGGAATTACGTAATATATGCAGTTGGCTAGACAAACTATGCCAAGGGTTTTTGAATCAAATAATGAGTTGCCTCCTGAATTAAATAAGCAATTTAGATATTGGTCTAGCAATGCGGCATGTTATACATAGAATCAGCTCAAAATAATAATACACGATATTTGTATTTTATCTTGAAATATTGACTAAGGTCATACACTACAGCGAATTTATTTACATTATGGTTTTACTTTCTTTGATTGACATTTTAATGTGTTTTGCATTATTTTATTAATGCTATAACATTTAAAAAATCCTTGCTTGGTAGCAGGTATATAATACTTAAATAAAATTACGACCGCTTGGTAGCATATGATTTGGTACAAGTTAAATGTTTGCTATTCCCATTTGCATTTAATTTTCGTGGTAGTAGTCCTCTTGTTTGCGATGTACATACAGTATATTAATGCAACGTAATTTAGAAAATAATTTATAATTAATTTTCTAAATTAATCCCGGAAATGATGGCTGGAATTGTAGAGAAATTGTACATTGCTCCTATAGAGAATTTAAAAAACAGCAGTTAATCTGCAAACGCATGGCCAAAAGTATTTAATGGAAGATTGTGCAAAATTCAGTAGATTAAAACACTATATGTGTGTTGCTCTATTGCTTTGCTATCTATATGAGGAAATATTGACCATGTATAGATAGAGATGCAGATAATAATACACATATAATAAAATAATTATACGTATAGTATATGTACAAGAAAAACGGCCACTACATTACCGAGTTCGTACAGTCAAGGTCTATTTTTGTATATGAATGGTCAAACCATATTTTTATCGAATGTAAGCTGTAGTCTTATTGTTTACTTTGGCGTTATTGCTTTGCCGCGAACCTGTTTATTAATAGGTATCTCTTCCGCAGAGACGCAAAACGTTGAAAACGGGATCACAGCGACTTTGATAAGTTAAGGCCATTGCGTTAACTACTGAAATTCCTGTTATGCCACCGACACATGGCATTATATGCTAGTAGATTATTTATTAACAATAAAAAATAAGATCCCGTTCGATATCCTTGGTTTATTTTTCTGCGAATTGCAATATTCTGCGGTAAACTTTTAAACCTAAAGTCTTGCAACAACATAACGCGTTTATAACTGTACCATTTGATTTTTCTTCAGCATGTGTTTCTACACTTATGATTAATGCTGCTTGAGAAATGCGGGCATTTCACTCGTGTAATGCAATGCAATGGTGGCAGTTTTTTTTTTCATGCAATTATAAGTTCAAGCAGTAATAGTGAATATAACGAATATAAGTAGCATGTGTACAATAGAAGTACTTGGTGTAACTTGGAGGAAGAAATAATCGTTGGAAATTATAACGTAAATCGTTGTAACAATAAACGACACCATAAATATAGTGCAAGTGCAGAATAGATTACCGTGGCTGGCGTAGGCAAGGTGTACACGGATAAAAATACGGAATTGGATTAATTTCATTTAACTCGGTTGTATCTTTCCCTCTCGACCATCCGTCGAAGAGGCCTTTGTTTTGGAGTTAAATATTTTGCTCTTAAGGAGGTAAACTACGGAGTTAACTGTATCTTTCACGGAGGTAATAATATGTATATCCCGTATGGGTAGCATTCCCTTCTTTAGGGAGTAAATTCAACTTAGTTATGGAGGTAATTGTTTCATTTAAAGCTGGTATATATTATCTCCGTAGATTTAAGATTTAATAAAGGATTGCACTGCGATCTATTGATCTACTGTGCCCCCTTGCATGAGCTGTAAGGTGCTGGGGTTTTCCCGCTCTCAGAATTTCTCGTCCAGTCTAAGAGCTTTAATACACTGCAATAGCTGTGATGGTTTCAGAGAAGCTATTTCTTCATCGTCTATGACCTCTTTGCCGAGATACTTGGATCACGTTTCCGTGATAGCAGAGCAGTTGAATATCACGTGTTCCGGATTTTCATCCTCCACCCCGCATAACCTGCAGTCGCTATTTTGTTTTAGACTTGTCCTTGTCATGTCTTCCCCAAGGTGACAATTTCCTGTAAGAAAACTCGTGAGGATGTGTTGTCTATTTCTGCTTAGTTCTAGCAAAGTTTTTTTCTCTGTGCTTGTTGTAGCTTCCATGGAATATCTTGGAGTGTCTCAGGCCAGGGAGATTCTTCCAGAGAAATGCTCTGAGCCTCTCTTCTGTATCTTTGTTCTTTTTTGTAGGTGCTCATCCCTATACCACAGAACGGTTCCGGTCCCACAAATGGAGTTGTAGCGGCCTTCCTGGCTAATATGTAGATTAGCTTGTTCGTTACCTCTGATTCCAGTATGTCCTGGTACTTAGCATAATGCAACTCTGTTTTTTTTTGTCTGGGTTGTTTAATCTGTTCAGACATTCACCAATTTCGAGCTGATGCTGCTAGAACTCAGCGTCGTTATGGCTACTTGACTAGAGAGAATTGCAATGCTCTGCTTCCGATAGTTCCTCTCCAGGTTGATATTATCTCCGTAACATGTGTTTACTGAAATTAATATTAGCTGTTTACCTTTTGCTAGTGAAGTGAGTTTGGAAATTACTTTAGGCCGCGATTAATATAAATTTAAAGGAATTTATAAACACCCTGTACTTATAAAAGTTAAGCAACTATTGTGTTTTGGCAATCACAATAATCATCAATTTTCAAAATTTGTGTCACGATTATGAACAAACCCTCTATGATATCTAACAAAACGTATTATTAGACTTTAGATATCTACAACAGCAAATGACTATCGTGTGTGATTAACACTTTGTACAAAAATTGTATTTTATAGGTTTCTTTTGTTAACTAACATCGTTCCTGTAATATCAATACGCTATCATACATTACACACAGTCGTAAATCGACCTTTAACACAACATTTAATGTAAAAAATTATAGATATAGGTATAGTCACAACTTTTCCTATTCCATTGAACACATGTTGTAATGACTCATTATTCTGTGTGATAATAAGAACAACCATACAAATAAAGTAGATGAAGGTTAGAAGGTTGCAGTTGTCGCGTTGCAGAGCAATTTGCGCTTTTTTAACATACAATAGTACTGCTGAATTAAATATTTTGTTTGTACCAACTTATTAATCAATTTAATATCTCAATTTTAAGCTTTACATTCATATCTTTTTCCCACGTTTTAATCGTTTGCGGAGTAGCTATTTAGTTAATGTTAATAACTAATAACGGAACTTGTACCTGACTGTATATATGACATATAACTAGATTTAGTTGACAATAAAAAGTGTGTTCGGTTATGCTCTAACATTAAAATTTGTAAGCAAATGATAAATTCAACCTATTTATATTTTAGAAGATAAACTAGTTTGAATTTAGTTTAGATAATTAGCAAATTAATTTTATACGAGATTTATAAATGAAAAATAGCGTATTCACTCTTTTTGTTTGCTTTACGTTTTGTCGCGGCAAATAAATCAACAAACCAACATGAGCTGGTTTGTTGACTTATTACTGCGGCACGGATCCACATATGGTCCACACCGAAACAAAGCCTTCTTAGAAGGATGTTCGCCAGATAACATAATATTCTTGTATTTGTACTACTAAGCTGTCCTATGTATTTAATTTACGTCATTGTAAATTAGTTATACTCGAATTATTATCCGCATTAATTGATTATTTTATTTTTTCTTATTACTATATTCGTGGCATCAGCTATCTGCGGCGATTACTGGTGTTGCTCGGTTGCTGATAAGTGGTTAGTATACATGCAAATGAAAATCGATATAGAATACGCGAGTAGCCGAAATACATACTATAAGTATATCTGCTGTTATAGCAAATTTAGTAATGGAGGACATAGAGCAGGTATCACTTGACAAATTAAACTGTCATGTACAATTTTATAAGCGGTATATAGATGATGGTATATGCTGCATACCAAATGATAAAATTGTACATGTTCTGCACACATTTAACACATATCATGATAGGTTAAAATTTACTTTTGCAAGAGAAAATCAAAATTCTATAAATTTTTTAAATGTAAAGATAATACATGATAACATACAAATAAAAACAAACTGGTACATTAAAGACACTAGTAGTAGTAGGCATTTAAACTATTTTTCAAACACTTCTGTAAATTAAAAAAAAAGTAATTAATGGTTTAGTAGATCAGGCTATTAAATTAGCTCACCCTGATTTTAGAAAAGAAAATTTAAGCAAAGTTAAAAAAATACTAGAAAAAAATAGTTACCCTAAAGAGTTTTATAATAAATTACCTAATCACAAAAAGAATATATAAACAGTTTAAGCGACACAATAAAACACGAATTAAAGAAACCAGACATTCACATGACTTTCATACCTACCAACAATAGACACTTATTCACAAATTTAAAAACACTTATTAAACATGATAATCAAAGTAATGTCGTTTATAAATTAGATTGCAAAGATTGTAATAAATGTTATATCGGACAAACCGAACAATATTTAAAGAAACGAATTTATAATCACCAATACATTGTTACACATAACGTCACCGCTGGAACTGCTTTATCTAAGCACTCTAAAGATAGACGACATAATTTTGATTTTCAAAACACTAGAATTTTAAAAAAGGAAAATAATAATAAAAAGATTAATTTACGAAATGATATATGTATATTAAAAAAGATGAAAACGCGGTAAATTTTAGAACGGATATTGATAATTTAAGCGTTATTTATAATAATTTAATTCACGCCTGAATTTTATTAATTTTAAACTCTTGGCTAGGTTTTTTTGACATGTTTTTCCTAAGTCCTTGAACAGAATTGTTAGAGCTTGACAAAAGATAGATTGATATACCTACGAATAATTCAAATCATTTCAATTTTTATAGTTGTATTAAATCATTATATCCTTCATTATTACTTGTGAATATAATTAAAATTCGATATGTCAATGAATTCTTTATTTTTTAGATAATTTTGTTGATAGGCATGGCAATTTATATTTATATTATTAGTAATTTGACACATATTGAATGTCAATTTCTTCCACTGAGGAAGTTATTTAACGAGAACATATTATTATATGTTATGGAATAAATTGGTATTTAATTATTTATTGTTTTATTGACCTACAAGTGGAAATAAATCAGGAATTAAAAGATAACTATAAGTATTTTGTTTAATTAATGCCAAGAACTATAAGCGATTTAACTTCTAATTACTGGTAACATATACCAGCAACTTATCTCCGGTAGCTGGTGTAGCATTCCTTATTGTATATTTTTTGAAGGTGTTTGTGATGATTTGTCGTTCTCAGAAGCAAAATTGATACTAACAGTCAGATGTTCTTGTAAAAGTAAATTGTAGTCGTAACTGATTAGAAACACTTCAAACAATTTCTTGGTTCCCAGCAAATTTCAAGTTCATGGTTGTGATCTTTGAGATAACGTTTTTGAAGGTGTATAAACACATAATAATAAAAATAAAAAAACGTTTATTACATTAAAGAAGTTGAGGGTGGGGTATTGCTAATAATCTTATTTTAGATACCCATCTTAAATTTGAGTAGAATTAATACGTTAATAGTGCGACAGGGTTATATTAAAAGCAATATAAATGTCCATTAGTTCAAATTTTCCAGTTAATTTAAAATGATTTTCACAATAAAAAGAACGTCAAAGTATCACGAATTACGTGTTAAAAGAAATTTATTGTATCTATCAGAAATTGAACACCTGTCCCTCACGTTTCTAAAACTAATTCAGTTACTCATGCGTTTTAAGGAAAATTTAAAAGTTAGCAAAATTGTTGTGGAAAATACAACTGGATTGAAAAGTCTGACGTTACAGCGCTGTAGATACAACTTTATACATTTCATTTTGGCATTTATTACACCCAAGAATTAGACCTTCTTAATTCTTAATAAATATCTAGCAGTATCTATATATAAATCATTCAAAGCTAACATGTTATTAGAACCATTACCATCATAGTTCGTTTGGTGTTTAATATCAAGTCCGTTAGTACGTAATTCGTGGTTTCTAAGAATGTCATTCGATTGCACAAGCGCTTGCCGTCAACTACGTAAACAATAGTCCGCCGAGGAAAACGAGTTACCTACCTGACCTTATTCTTGACGACCTCCGATCAAATCATGAGCTGTCACCGCAACGCTGGCTTCAACCTTTGCGACATTAACATACTCAGTTTTCTATTAAGGAGGTTGTTACCTAAGCCGCTGTACCTTGTTGTTTCCACAAGTACGAAAAGAGAAACATCAACATGCCGTATAATAAAAAAGAGGGAAAAGCCGTACCGATTGAGGAAGAATACGGATAGAAAAGAGAGAAGAACCAGCGCAACGCAACGGTTCTTTAAGTGAATTTCACGGTTAAACCCACGCACACCGCTAATTAAACTTGAAAGACGTTAGTGAACAATCTTGTAAAATGCACTTACTTGTTCGACTCAATTAATAAATTACACATTATACGACTTTATACTTTGACCATGTCTATTGGCTTTTATTTTTGGATATGCCAATGTAGTATTGTTTCACGGCATGAAAGATAGACTTTATTGGTGATAGCTACATTTATTTGTTTCATACTGGCATGACAAATACCATCATTTGTAATCGTAATGTGTAGCTATGTATTGTTTATTATATGTCTTTGATTATATTAATATACTCAACTGAAACGTAAATGTAAAATGAAATGCGATTTTGTACTATGAAGGTTTTACTATTTTCACACTTGTGATACTAGGTGTTCACTATAAGTTCTGTGTTTACATACTTATTTTCGTACCTATATGAGTTTTATTTAAAAAATCAATAAAGTTCATGACAGAAATTTCAACGGGTCAAGAAATATGAAAATGTATTGATTATTCTTACATTAAAGTGTTTGACATATTGACTATTCTGTACTTTGACTTGTTTAAGTAATTCACTTGCTTTGGCATACTGTTTTAGCATATTGGATGGAAGATGTACTATAGCCAACTACAAATATCGCTTGCCATAACATTTAATTACAGTCAATTATCATTTGAAAAACAATTTCAGGCCTAATATCAAAACAAGGATCATGTAAGACGGTAACCCTCTAGGTGATAATTGTTGTTCAAAACGTCTGTAGGTCTGTAATGTGGATTTATTGACCAAAGTACCGATATTGTTCTGTAACAATATCGGTACTTTGGTCAATAAATCCACATTAAGCTACAGTCTGAATATCTTTATCAAATGTCAAAATATATACTTTGCAAGACGGCTAAAAACGACTCAAAACTTGACTTCACTTTCTAGTGATAAAGGTTTAATATATTCACAAATACTGACGATGTAAATTAATTATTTTATAAATCTTAGTTTGTTCATATGTACATACATATAAAGGAAATAAGAAAGTAGGTTTGTCAGCAAATATGACTTATCTATGTTTCTAACCTAGCACTGTTGGCTATATTTTGAACGAACTATTACTTTTATCATAATTTCTTTTAGTAATCAGCCATAAAAATCCTATTCTTATTATTTTAAATGGTGGTATACTAGGCAGTAAAAAATATGTACAGTTTTAATAAAATTAACAAACGTATGCGTCCAGTTAGGTCTATAGGGATATGTATTAAACTTTCGATTTTCTTCAAACAGGTTAGTTCCCTCCATCAGGTTTAAGAGCCTCTTCGGTAAACCTTTCTCCAATGGTAAATCAAATGTGCTTTGCATAGCAATCCTACGTTTCTGTTTCCTTCTTCTCATTACAAAGTCTGCAAGGATTCATCTTTATAGATGCTCACCTTGTTCAGGTGACCTCTTAGATAACCATGTCCTGTTAACAGACATGTTACTTTCTTAAGCTGTACTGTTCAAAATATTTCTAGGGCAGACATAGAGACTGTAGTTCTATATTTTGAACACCGAACAATTCAAAAAATTATCAAAAGTCATTAAATATTTAGTAACTGCGGATTGTGCGTGCGTACTAGTTTCACAATTATAGAAAAAAGATCGCTTCATTAAATAACATTAAGTGCCTTGCAAGTTCAGTTTTCCGTTAATTGTTATGTGGAATATTGTGCGTAGTTTAAGAATAAACAATAGGTACTCAGGTTTATGAACATTCATTACACTTGTGGTTTCCATTTCACTTCTTTTATCTGTAGATCATGTATTTTGCAATTTCAGGATTTACGTATACGGGGTGTCTCAAATCAAGTGGTATGTCGTGTTTTATTTGATATGTCCCTCGTAGTTTTCCATTGTTTCTCCTTTGACTTTACTTGTTTCTCTATACTATGTAACGTATTAAAAATATTTTTAACTCTCCTCTTGTTACGCGGTTCACCAAAGCTTTTACCAAAATTGCGACTTGCTAGAGAGTCATAAATTCATTAATACTATAAAAACACCGGTCTATTGAAAAATACTTCAAAACTCTCTTAAATTGAACCAATGGCCTGATCTTTGGTCTAAGGTTGCGGGTAAATATTTACGACAGCCATTTATCAGAGATTTTTTCTCGAAGAGTGTGGCTCTATGATACGGTACACTTAGCTTCTCCCAATTCTTTGTATTCATCTCACTAAATATAACACAATTCTTGATAAGACGGCTCTCAATACGTCCAGCAAGATAAACACCCGTTGTGCACAGTCATTACTATATAGCACAAATAATGTAGGTTCGAGTATCGAACCCTGTGGAACACCATGTGCGATACTAGTAGTTGACGACAAAAATGTGTGCCTGACGTTGTTGGATTCAATCGGATTCGATTGCCACACTTGTCCTATGGGACAAATATGAAAAGAATAAATTATAAGCGGTTCTACGCATACCGAGTCCTTGCAATTTACCCAACAGAAAATCGTGATCTATTATGTTAAAAGTCTTGAAAAGGTCGAAAAACAAACGTGAAACATCATACTCTTTGTCAAGTTCCTCGTATACATACATATAATTTAGAGTGTTATAAATGCCATCGTAAGTCGATTTATTCGGAATGAAACCAAAATGAGTGGCTGATAGTAAATTGTACCGTACGAGATAAGCTAATCAGTTGCGTATTAATTATTTTTCAAATATTTTTGTGAATACGGATGAAACTGAGATCTATCTAGAGTTTTCTATATTTTTGTCTCTTGCCTTTCTTATATATACGAAAAGTTTTAGTGTTCTATAGACCACTCGGAGAAATACCTTCAAGCAAATATCGTTTACTAATATCTACTAGCATATCAACGGTATACTGCACAATAAACTTAACCAGAAAACATGGCATATCGTCAATTCCAGCAGAGTTCTTTGAGGATAAAAACTGTAATTGCAGGATGCCCAGTGATAGTTTTTATGATTTGGGCAAGGTTTGTGCTAGTAATGGGATCGAATACGAAAGAAATCTTATCCGAAGAAGGCATAAAAAAATTATCATACATACATAATACATAAAATTCTAGGGAATTGAAATACTGTCCCACTTTCAAAACGCGAAGAACAGAATCAAAGTAAAAGTTTGTCCGACCGAGAAAAATATACAACATCATGACACCCATGCGTTGCTGTCGAAACGCGTGGGTGTTTAGTTAAAACTTGTTGGTGTTTAGTGGGTTGAAGTGTTTAGTGTTCTACTTTTGCACCAAGACATCCAGTGAAGAACTTCGCAATATGGCTACCAGGTCCAAGGATCAGAGCTTATACCATAACGTTAGTACTAAATTAGGTGTATTAGCGAAGATATTAGATTTCTGAAAACTTGTAAACGTTTTTCTGTTTTCCCAAACTTTATTAATGTTACTGTTTCGAATAACTGCAAAGTACCCATAAAGTCATTCGTTACGCGAAAGAAAAATGGTTGCGTTCAGAAATCGAATATATGTATGCCAAACGCCGTAAACTTGAGATGCAAGCTTACCAACTTTAGAAAATTTTAACATTGAAGATCAAGTATGGCGTGATTTTCAACGCAACATGTTTACACACATAAAAATCTGGAGTTAATTCCAACACCTTTTTCTGTGTTCCCTCGCGTCCATCCGCTTCTGGTGTTAAAATGAATGCAGTTAGAATAAACGTGCTAGTGTTATATTCAAAAGTAATAACAACATTGGCCCTGTGGTAGTTGCTTATATCTTTTAAAGTGTTAGTCTCATCTCGAAAAGGAAAAATACTTAACCTCGATATAGTAACTGTTATCCCAAAAGGAGTTAAAGTTATCTCGCAAAGGAGAAATACTTAACTTTCAAGATAGTGCTTGTTATCCAGAAAATAGTTAGGGTTATCCTGAGAAGTGTATTATATTGAAAAGGAGAACTAAGTAGCAATACTTCGATGTAGTAACTGTTACCCCGAAAGGAGTTACAGTTATTCATAGAAGTGTTAGTTTTATCTCAAAAAGAACTTTACTTCTGAGGTGGTAACTGTTACCCCGAGAAGAGTTAGAGTTCGCTCTTCGCGCAGTCCTACTGATGTCAGTACCAGCCACCAGAGGCTACGTCGGTGCAACCGCACCGTGATATCCGAAATCAAGCGCCCCAAATTAGCTTTTGGGAATCGTCAGGAATGCATTTGGACTTTTGCACCGAGGCCTCCGACAAACTGCTGCCAGGTACTATACCGCTATCTATAAAAACCGTCACAAATGCAGAATATCCTAAAAGAGAGGAATATATGTTGGTAAAAAATATTGATCTGTATTTATTATACAGGGTGGGGAGAAATTTGCGTAAGAGCTGCAGTATTCTTCATTCAATTCCGAGTTTTTAATACTATTAGTGTGTATCATCCTTCGTGTGCCTTCGGGAACCGCTTGAAGAAAACATACATTTGGCAACAGTGTTGTATGTATGTATAATACTGAAGATTGTATCGATTTGCGCTGTAATTGAGGGTGCACAGAAACCTATTGTATGAAGTTTTGCACTATTAATGTTATTGTACTGTAATAAATGGAAAAACAACGCTTTTTATTCAATAAGTACTTATTTATCGAAACAAAATTAACTTCGAAAGTTTTTTTTTTTTTAAAATTACAATTACAATTTTTATCGTACGCTTATCACATTGTGTTAAGGAAATAAAAACTGAAAAAAACCGAACAAGGAGCTAAATAAACTTACCTACCTAAATTAATAAACCTACTACTGTTATGAATAACAGAAAATACTAGAAATTATTATTTTGAATGAGAAAAACAGCCAAGGATGACAATTAAATTTGATAACTCGAAATATGTATGTCAACTATTTATTAATAAAATCTGACAAGGCAACCTATCATGCTATTTTAAATCGTTTTAAATACTGCATTCACAATACTATGTTACCATATGTATTTAAAGTAAAAATATAGACACAAAGAAATGTTAAAAACATCATTATAATGCGAAAGGATAGTATTTATGAAAAACTAATCTTTAAAGTACCACATTATTTAACTTTTCTTTCTTTTACCAACAAAGGGATAGTTAAAAATACGCGGTTAATAACTCCAAAACTGAAACTTTAGAGACTTCGTGTAGACGCAGGATGTAAGATTTTCGGATTAAGATAAACGGCTAAGAATTTAACAAAGAAGATCGCCACGTGTTGATCTTACGCGAATTTCTCCCCACCCTATATATGTTGTCCAACTACAGCCTGAGATATGAATGTGTCTGGTTTACCTATAATAATAATTATACTAGGTACTTACTTTTATCATCTATGACCTCTTTTGTAAGTAAGTCACTATTTATTTTCGCCCACTTCTTATGATTCCTGATACGTAAATAAAATGCAGCATCCATTTCTGTTAACCCAAGTATACAGAATAATCGTTATTCGTGTTAGAGCAGGAACGCTACCCTTTCTCTAAGAAAATGCTTATGCAGGACTAAATCTAACTCTTTTAGGATAACATTTTCATTTTTTCGGATTAACTTCGGTGTTGAGTTTTTCCGAAGCAGATAAAATGTTTTGCATTTGGATGTATTCTTTCTCCTGATCTATGAATTATGCAGTATTGGATAATTCATTGTCTGTATGGTGTTAAATTGGTGTTTAACTTATCTTTATTAGACAACAATTCTATCACTTTTTTTAACTCCGGGTTTTAGATGTAATTTAATCGGGGAAAGAAAACAAATACATTCAATTTGATTAGAACTGTTACTTTTTCGGGTAATTACTTATTTATATTTTAACACCAACTGAAAGGATAAGAATTTATCCCAGAAATTTATATGTGTGTATTTCAATCGATAGAAAAGATCAAAATAAGAAATTCTCTCGTGATTGGAAATTAAGAAAGTTAGGTTGCCTTTAAAGAATAAACATCATGCTCCGATGAATACCATTAACATAGTAGAAAACCATTCCTCGAAAATTTTCAGTGAACGGGAACTTAATCTTTTGAATAAAGGATTGAAATTTGGTTTGCAGACTCGTGAATCGAATGTTGAGTGGGTCATTACTGCGCCCACAAAACAGTTCGTTATGGGAGGCCTGCAAACATACTATTTCAACAAATTTGAAATCCTATAAATCATTTCAGAAATTCGGAAACATTAACATCGTTAAAACTTTGCGGGAAAAAGATTGTTTTTATTTGAAAGCTGACAAAGGGGACAAGGTTGTTATTTTAGATAAACAGGACTACTACGATCGGGTTATGACCTGTTGAGTAGTGGTCCTTATAAGTCAATTTTAAGAAATCTTTTACCGAAAATTATTAGAGACGTCAACTATGTGTTTAAAGCTTATAACAACCTTATTACTTCCGATGTTAGACGTAAGCTACATGTTTCCAATCCTGTTATCCCTAAATTATATTGTTTACCTAAAATTCACAAACCTGGCAAGTCAGTAAGGCCAGTTGTTTCAGCAATTGATGCACCGACTTTCCTAGTGATGTAGTAAAAAATTGCTTAGAATTTATTTAAAAAATTCAAAATATTCAGTTGCTGGAGGGCGAAGTAGTGATTTCATTTGATGTTAGTTCTCTCTTTCCCAGTATATTACCGATTCCAGACACCTTGACATACCTTGAGGACTTGTTGTTTCAAGAGTTTTATAGTTTGAGTCAACAATGTGTCCGGGAATATATTCCCTTAACTCACATCTGATGAAACAGAAAATTTTTTAATTCAACGGGAGTTTTTATTAACAGCTGAAAGGAACGGCAATGGGTAACTGCTCTGGTTATCCTTTTTAGCTAACCTTTTCAGGAGACGTTTCGAAAAGGACTTAGAATGTGAGGGCAAATATTTTCCTAGGGTTTGGTTGTAGATGATATTTTCGCTATTTTTGATACTAAAAAATGTAATATTGACGATTTTCTCAATAGATTAAATAATCGGTCAGAAACCATAAAGTTCGCTTATGAGAGAGAAGAAAACGGTCAGCTACTCATTCTAGATACTTTAGAAATTAAAAATAGCAATAGATTAGAGTTTGACGTGTTTGGAAAGCAGTACACTTCACTACATTCCTTCAGATTCCAATGTTCAATACAAAATGGCAAGTCTGAATTTTTTGGTACACAGACTCCTCACTTTTCTCTTGAACAAAGTGAGGTATGAGAAAGAGCTTAATATTATAAATGATGCGGCCAAGTGTAATGGTTTTCAGCCTCAGCTTATCTATAAGTTAATTGGGAAGTTTACTCATGAAACCCAAAACTGTGGAAGGATCTAAGAGTTTTCGAGAGGATGTTAAAGCTTAACCCGTTATGACCCTTCCTTGCGCTCCCTTTGTCACTTAAGGTTTGAGTAAAATCTTGAAAGAGCTAGATTTCAGAATAGTTTACAGTTCTGGGACTAGTTTACAAAGTATCATCGGTAACCCTAAATATAAGACACAACCTTTAAAATAGTGAGGATTTACGAAATCAGTTGTAAAGATTGTAATCAAAAGTGTATTGTGCAAACCATGAGAGCAGTGTCAACTAGATTTAAAGAGCATATGGCTAGTCTTAGATGTAGTAGAATTGAGAAATAAAGCGTTGCCCAACACATTTTTGAAACAGATCTCAACATCGATCATAGGAATGTTAAATTAATTGGACAAATAAACCATTTTAGGTTTCTAAATGTTTTTAAAAGTTGGGAAATATACAAAAATAAGTCATATGTAAAGAATTTGAAGAATTGTTTTAGTTAATCGGAAATTAACATTTAGGTTACCTATTGTAGGTTTTATTTTAATTTAGTTTTATCATCGCCTTGATAATGGCAACGATGCTGTCGAAAAGCGCCGGTGTTTAGTTAAAATTGTTGGTGTTTAGTGGGTTGAAGTGTGTGGAATATACAACATGTCACATAACAGAAATCTGAATAAGGATATTATGAAACCAAGCAATAAAATACGAGAAATAGACACAAAATAAGAGAGAGCAGGAGTAAGATGATCAGTCATCGTAGTGCATTCGGAAGTGCTTCTATATGACTACAGAACATCTATTTGATAATTAAAGAGGTTGTGCGATATTGAATAGAATACACCTTCAATGGAATAAGTTGTAAGCACAAATTGGAACCTTCAAAATGAAAAAGTTGTATTAAATACACTTAGTGTGATTCCATAACCGTTTGTCTTAGAAGAATAAACGTATTGAACTTAACACTAGCTACTTTAAAAATCATAGATATAAGATGTAGAATAAATTAGGTACACGCAATCAGAGAAACCATACGAGAAATGGTCTGTCTGGTACGTAGGAATATCAAAAGAAAATGTAAGAACAAGAAGCAGTTTTTTGGTGCAAATTTGTCCTAGTGAGAAAATCATTGGGTATAGCGCGAATAAATAAAAGGCTAATTTCATTTTATTTGTTTGTTGTTCAATTAAAAAACTACAAGAAACTTACCAACTGTATGCTATAGGCAACAAATATTCTTAAAGTTTTATATAACACAACAACGAATAAATTATTACATCATATTTTAAATGCATTTTCTCGTATGTACCAAGTATTTTTTCTTCAACCAATTTGTTATATTACAAGTAACGCACTAATCGTATCAAGTAGGGTAAGAATATTAAGCCTTGTTGAGCCGATATTAATTTTTACATGTATTAAAATAAATGTTTCAAGTAAAGACGGACATGCTCTGTCCTTTTCTTATTAGAAACTCGTTACTGCATTAGTATTTTTTTTTGATTTAGCACTTTAGATAACTTGTAATAACCGTGACATTTGTCGGAAAGCATGTATGTCAGCAGAAAGACAAACGTGTAAGGCCATCCAATATACTAATTCAATGGACTAGTTCAGTCGGTTTGCTGTTAGACCAATACATATACTTGAGTAGATATAAAGATAACACTTCCGCTAGATAATTATAGTATTACTATAAATAAGTTATTGGAGGCGTTTTGCAATTTCAGTTGTAACGTTACCTTCCTGGTATTAATTGTTGCATTAATTAACGTAAAAGTATCTTATACACGACAGGAAACTAAATTCACAAGTGCTCTTATTACTTGGCAAACTACTATCATTCATAACTGACATAGGGACGTTTTAGTCAAATCGTAAAAGTTGTCTTAGTTAACATTTGAAAACTAAGAGATACCTACTATTATCAATAGAAATCGGAATCAACTAAGTGGATTTGCGTCTTTTTAGGACTATTTAATATCGTGTCATAGTAAGCAAAAATAACTGAAGCTCGCTCGGGTTTATAAAACATTTTGGAACACTTGTATACTCTGGAGATAATTGTAAATAATCTAGGAAATTACATAACATACAATTTGTTTTAATATGACCAATGGTAAATGTTCTCGATAAATTGTAAATGTCTTCCTACTTTATCTTTGTGCAAGTTTTTGTAGCACTCTATGTTTCCTTTGGATTAAATTGTAAAATGTACATACAAGCTGAACACATTTGTGTAGAAAACACTGCCTGTAACTAAGCTTAACAAAGTATAATACTTAACTTCAACGTTCAGGGATACCAACACACTGTAAAAATCACAAGTCGAAAACTTCCTAAACATTGGCTTAATTGTTGTTAGCACATCTGTTTCGGAGAAAATTATGGTGTATTAAAAAAGCAGTAGGATGATTTAATATTTTAATATTTTTTCCATACTTCCTTTATGTTAGTGTATTGATAGTCAATAGTCATCATTATAGACCACCTTCCAGGTTCAATAGCAGTGACATCACTGTGTTGACTTTACCGAAATCAACAATGCACATTACTTAGTAAAAATATTTCTATTTTCTGTGTCATTTCTATACAGCGTTTTTATTTTAATCAAATTTATCTGATGCCACGTCCATTACTTATGTAGCAATCAACAAACTGTACAAACAATATAAACCATACAAATACTATTTCTAAAACAAACTCGCCACTGTTCCAGGAGTTGAAGCTTAAAACCGAAAATCATGTTTCATTATTTGTATGAGAGAGCAAGTTTCAAGTAAATTTCACAATCTTTTAATCTCAGATAAATTTCCACTTCTAGGTCAAATAAAACAGCAATTAATGAAATACAAATTCATTCCAAAACATAAATTATTATGTTCTCGTTTACAATATTTCTTCAATTTAAAAAAAAAATTGCATTTAATATGTGACAAATACTACTAAAAAACATAGCCATATCTATCAACAGAAATATCTAAGAAGACGTTTTTTTCTTTTTTTGTGTACATCATTTCGTAAATTATTCTTTTTTTAATTACCTTACTTTTTCAGTATTTTAGTATTTTCAAAATCAATATTATGTCGTCTATATTGATTATAAATTCATTAATTTAAAAATATTGTTTGGTTTGACCAATATAGGCATTTGTTATAGTCTTTGCAGTCTAATTCATAAACAACATTACCTTGATTATCTTTTTTAGTAGATGTGATTAAATTAGTGAATAACTGTTTAATGTGAGCAAATATGGATATTATGCGAATATAAGATTTTTTTAATCCGTGTTTTATTGTCGCGCAGTTATTTATGTATGATATAGTGTGACATAGGTTATGATTTAACTTGACAAATGTGCTACACATCCCAACAGCTTAGGCATGCAAGTTTGCATTTGATTTAAATTATAAGAAAAATGTATGCACTGTATTCACCATTCGACCATTAAATGAGCTCACCGATCGTGGCATATTTATATACGATACGACTGCATACTAATTTGCAAATCAAACTTGTTATTCTTCGATCGTACCCTGGACGACTGCAAACCCGATAACGCTCGAAATATCTCCTGCATTGCAAGTGGTAGGCATATGCCAGGTTTAGTTATGATGATTTTGTACCGGTGTTATATATTTTGTTTATACTTCTCAACTATTTTTTCTAATATTGATCTGACTTTGTTTAAATTTTCTTTTCTAAAATCTGTATGCTAACTTAATAGCTTAATCAACTAAACTATTAATTACGCTTTTTTTAATTCAAGAATTAGAAAGTATTATTATTATGAATTCTGTTTGTATTACATTATGTATATTATTATTATTTATATCAGACCATTACGCTCAAATAATATTGATACCTCGATTAAATGCAGAAATTACACAAAACCATCATATACAAAAACGTGTTGTATATGAGCATAACCTAAATCTCCTATCAAAAAGACTCACTGAAATGAATTGGACATCTGCTATAACTGAAGTAGAAACCAACACAGAGTATACATATGCAATTCAAAAAATTTCTCACGCAAGTTATGAATGTTCTAAGAGGATATTTAGAAAGCAAAAGAATAGCATGTAAAACAAATGGCTTACTGATGAAGTAAAAGAGAAATGTAAAATAAAAAGACAGATGTACAATAATATACTTAATAACCACATATCCAGAAATAAGAACAATAGTTTTTTAAAGCACTTGGAAATGAATTACATATCTGAGAACGAATATATGACTTTGATTGTATCCTAAATTTGGAAAACAAATCCAGGGCGACTTGAACGCTGGTTCGAGCAATAACAGGAAAAAGAGGGACAATACCTTATGATTTAAATCATATTAAAACTGAAAATGTTAGGTAAGTGAATATTCTAATTTTTCACTTAGATAAATAAATTTTGGATCGACTTATGTATACACAATATATATTCCGAAAGTATTTTTCACTTTCCTGCTACAGAGACAAAGGTACTTAATGTAATAGTGGCATTAAAAAATATAAAATCAGTAGGGCATGATGATGAGCATACTCTCTTGTGCAGCCGCTTATATACCTAATAAATTTAAGTTTTGAGAATGGAGTCTTTCCTGACGGATTAAAAAATTTACAATGAAACTAATCTACAAAAAAGGGAACAAATCTGATTAAAATAACTACAGACCTATGTCGTTGGTTACAAGCATGTCTAAAGTTTTTGAGAGAATAATCTATGAAAGGAATATACTCATTTCTTCACAAACATGCTCTTTTCACCAAAACAAAGAAGAAGATCTATTAATTAAGAATTATACCAATTGGTGCACAATATAATGGTGGAGTTAATGATGATGAGAACACCTTTGCAAATCTTCATGGATTTGTCTCGTGCTTTCGACAGCATCTGCTATGAAAGTCTTTATGCCAAACTGTCCACAATCGGTGTCAGGCATACAACTGTTCGTCTCAGGGTGGGTTTATCAATGTGAGGATAAATAAATTAACTTGCAGATAAAATTTTATTGGTAAGATAATTACAATGAAACGTTTATTGAGTGTTAAATAGAAGTTATCTGCAAGATAAAGCATTGTAGTTGCTAAATTTTATCTGCCAATAATAATAATAATAATATCTGTCAGTTACTTACCTAACACTTTTATCCTCACATTGATAAAGCCACCCTCATTGGATCTTACCTGTGTAATCGCCGACAAAGGGCAGACATCTGGGACGATAAAACAAGAGGAATTATTTACTTGGGTGGCAAACGGTAAAACGTGGAGTGATACAAGGTTCATTCCTGGGGCCATTATTCTTCATAGTCTGCATTATTGACTTACTATAAGCCACTAAGTATAAGGCAGTTCTGCTTTTAGATGACTGTACAATGGTTCTTAGAACTAACGCATCGTTATCCACAGAGGTAACAAAAACTCCGGAGAAATGTCTGGAGTTTTGGCTCTCCGCACATAACCTAAACCGTAATGTTAAAAAGACTAACATGATGACTGTTAGCTGTTTTAAACAAGATTCTAAACCTTGGAATACAAAAATGAATTACTTACCACCGTTGATTGAAGTGAAGTTTCTGGGAATAACACTGCACTGTCAGTTAATCTGGACAAGTCATATTAACAAGTTGGCAATAAAACTCTTTCTTTTTCCTATACTTTACGTATATTGGCACTTTCAAATATTAGGTCTGCTCTTGAAGCGTACTACGCGTACGTCCATACGCGCATTCTGTACGGCGTTATTATCTGGAGAACGTCGGTTGACTCTTTCTGAGTGTTTCGTCTGCCAAAAATGTGTCTTCGCAACACTCTTGGACTAAAAAAACCTGAACCATGTAGAAATGAGTTCTATGATAATAATATTCTTACCGTTCCAAGTGCACACATTTATGAGTACGCTGTATTTCTGTGTGAGAATAATGAATTTTGCACAGATCAAAGACTTGTCCATAATTATACAACAATCGTGGCGTTCGATCGAAACTCTTTCTGCCGCTACAAAGCACTAAAACTATAGTTATAGCAAAAGCGTAATCACACAAATAAATAAAGTTTATAACTATTTACCCAACTGAGGTACCAACTTTAAATTTTAAAAACATTAATGATTTTTTAGTAACTTTTCACTTTGTATACAATATATTTATACGTGACTTTACTGTTATTTGGATCTTGTTTGTATGATAGTGTCTACATTGGGAAATTTATCACTTGCACTGACGTATTTTACACTTTTCGTATATTATGGAAATTAAGGATCTAACTACCTATTTAAAATATTTATGGAATTTGGACTTTCTCTTTCAATGTGTGTAAAACATGATTATAGAGAGGCCATTGCTGCTTAGAAGATTTGCTTGTATATTTTGCCATTATTTTCAAAATATTTTGGGAGAGATATAATAATCAATGATCTTTAGGAAAACTTAAAAAACCATTGGCTCATGAATTCAGAGCTACCTCTTTTCTCCTTCTGTAATTTTCCAACAATAATTATGATGTTTTTCTTGATGGAATTCTGCCGTGTTTGATCACGCTGCGATTTGTTGTAAATGCCATGTAACCCATTAATATTTTTGAATAATGATTTTTATAAGCAAATTAATTAACGAATGAAAAGTTATTCGATTCTGTCCATCACGATTTAAGAATGCACATCTCACATATGCATGAGAAAGTGGAGAAAATGGTTAAAGCAAATATCTTTATTTAGCTTTTATGTTAACTGTGTTTATAATCTACTACATTGTACTATTAATAAATCATGTAATCTCTCTGCGCAATCAAATTGAAAAACATTAAATCCTAGAGAGAGCAATATTAACTGTAATGAGAACGCGTTTTACCACAACATAAGGTATATAAAATAAAAGTTCCTCGTATTTAGTAATATTTTAACATGAATCACGTTATTCTTAAAATTTTCCAAGCTGCAATTGAAAATTGTAGTAAATTTTCCAAATTTTGGTTAAACTTCCATTTCTTTGTATTTATTAATGTGTATGTTAAACAAAGGGTTAACTGTAGTAAACTATGATGGTTTGTAATAAGCGTTAATTTATTGAGAAATGCTAGTTGGCAACTACACAGCCTTACCTGCGTTAATAAGAAACAATACTAGTATCTTAATACATATCATATTACATACGACGTAGAAAATAGTATTATTAATTATAATTATGCTCTAGTTGACCACGACATACAGTATCTGTGTTCTACATCGGAATTTTGTTCATTTCATTATACTACTGGTTCTGGCGATCAAGGTTCTAATAACTAGACACTCCAGCAGAGAATTTGTGGTAAATATCGCATTACGGCCACATACACACGCCTTTTTTTTTTCGTGTCAGGTCTGTGTGAAGAACAAGTCAAATATTTGTCAATTCAACCGGACAGTGGCCAACAAACAGAAAAATCATTCTCCAAACACGAACTAAAAAAATATACGAAAAATGAACAAAGAAAATTCAAACGAATTGACGGCACGTATGCGTGTACATACATTTATTTACTTTGTCTTTAGTCTTTCTTATCTTTAGATTCTAATAGTAGCAAACAATTCTGTTTGGTAATATTTTCTAATTTATATACAAAAATAGATATGTACCTATGTATGTATGTATGTATGTACTTACATGTCGATGACTATTTATTCCAGAATTGTAAATTATTTAGCTCGTTTTCATACTTTGTAAGACAAGTAATGTTAATGTCTGTTGTTGTTCGAAGTCCAGTCGAAAGTAACCTATAGTATACAAACAAACATATTTATCAATTTTTTGTATGACTTATTGTGAAATATATGAATATGGATTCTTATTAGTTATTGCGTTAAACAATAAAAATGGGAGAAAGCTAGTCTAATTGGGAGCAGCGTAGACAGCTGAATTTAGGCGATGACCTGCTCTGACTGTTCGGCAAGCAAACAAAATGCGTCACTAGAATCAGAGATGTAAAATCATACGGAGTGCATTTGGAACGGTAAAGTTTAATCTCTAAACAGATCATGAATCACGCACGCAACCACTGCAGAACTTTTTTAGTATTGTAATAAAAATTGCAGCCTGTATATGTGATTACTAATGCTTTTAAGATAGGTTTACGGATCAACTACTGCGTAGGCACCGACTAGGCTACAATCGTTGTCGACTCCGATTTGAACCGCTGACTGTATGTACTGCCCTAAATATGGTCAATTTTTATTATTTTTTATTATTTGATGATATTCGATCATTACTCTAAATATATTTTTGGTCGGAACACTGAACACTTCAACCCACTAAACACCAACAAGTTTTAACTAAACATCGACGCGTTTTGACAGCAAAGCTGTCATTATCGAGGCGATAATAAAACTATATTTCTATTGTGGTGCTTACATTTCTATACCAGTGCTGTATATGCTTCAACAGTAGCTTTTGGTTTTTATGCTGCTTAATAATAATACACCAAATTGTATTCAAACAAAATGGGCGACCTTCTGATTGGTAGTTAGCTGCTTTTCCAGTCTAAATTATTGTGCATGGACACTTTTGACACTAATTAAAAGATACGAAAATATACATGGAAAACGACTTAACAATAGAAGAGAGTATCATCCAAAGTGAAATCAGAAGTATAGCAAGAGAAGAAAGAGGAAAAGGAAAAAACAGTAAAAATAGGATACCAGAAAATAATAATAAACAGGGAGCTATACAGATGGAGTTAATAGGTAGCAGGCGTCAAGACAGAGGAAGATACGCAGACGAGATCAAAAAACTAGTAAAGACAGGCTATAATGGAACAGGGACGACGACCAAGATACAGCGAAAATGGAAAATGTACACGGATAATAGATTAAAAATGATAACCACGGCAAGCACTAGAAGAAAGAAGAAACAACTGGAGCAACAAGAGGAAAAATGAAAGTAAGAAAAAGAGCAAGAAAACCTGAAGGATAAGAATGAGAACAGGGAATAAGGGAGATATACCTGGAAAGGAGGAAGAAAAGATAGAAGAGAGGGAGAACCACAATAAAAGTAAAAAGAAAACAGACAAAGACAAAACACAAAGAAAGGCAAAAATAACTGGAATAGGAACATGGAACACAAAAAGCGTGAAAGGTAAGGAAGAGGAAATCGTAGAAGAAATGATAAAATATAAAGTACACAATAAGACTACACAAGGGATATTGGATGATATGGTCAGGAGTAGATGAAAGAGAATGGGCCAAAGCAGGAGTGGGATTAATAGTAGCACTAAATAGAATAAAATATATGATAAAAGAGAACTATACTAACGAAAGAATAATGAGTGTGACAATGAAAATAAACGGAAAAACCTGAACACTTAGAAAACATCGAAAAGAAGGAGAAATAAAATGGCAGAAAGAATAGTAGAAATATGTATAGAAAACGAATTAGTCATAAGAAACACAAAATTTATGCATAACACACAAATACACGAGAGATATGGAAAACAGAAAAGAAAAATCGATCATAGACTACTTTTTCATGTGTAAAGAACAAATTAAACAAGTAAAGGATGTCAAAGTAATCAGAGGAGCGGAATGGAAAGTGATCATTATCTACTAATAATGGAATTAAAAATGCCAAAACAGAACAAAAAAGATAAAAGAAAAAAACAAGTTAGAGAAGATAAGAAGCTATGCACTAAAAGAAAATGATATAGAAAGAAATATCAAGAAATAATAACCAAGAAATTGAAAGAAAGTAAGAAATGGGAAGCAGAAGAGAAATTGACAAGATTCAAGGAAACAATATGGAACGCAGCAAAAGAAAGCTGCGGCACTGCAAAAATAACAAACGTAAATATGTAAAGAACTGATTGGTGGAGCCCAGACCTGCAAAAAAATATAAAGAAGAAAAAGAATCGTGGAAAAAGTACATAAATACAAGGAGACAAGAAGAGTATGAAGAATACAAACAAAAGAGAGCAGAAGCAAAAATAACAATTAAAGAAGCAGAAAGAGAATCCTGGAAAAATTTGAAGAAAAAATGAACAAGAACTTTAGGGTAAACCAAACTATTTTATGGAACGCTGAAACAACTCCGAAATAAAAAAGACTACGCAATGCAGAAGATAAAAGACAAAAAGGGAACAGTAATATCCGAAGAAGACAAAATAATACAAAGATGGAAGCAATACTTTCAAGTATTACACAAAATAGAAGGAGAATCAAAAATGGAAGTAACAAAAATAGATGAGGAAAATGAAAGAGATAAGAACAGACAGGAAATAAAACAAATCACAGAAGAAGAATTACAATAAGCCATAGCAAAATTAAAAATGGGGGAAGCCCCCGGAGAAGATGAGATAATAACAGAAATGATTCCTAGGCAAGGAATGATCGGAGAAATTACTTGAAATATTAAAAATAGCAATAACAACAAAGAAAATACCGAATGATTGGAAAACAGGTATAATACTACCGATATATAAAAATGGAGACATAAGAGATTGCAAGAATTATAGAGGAATCACCCTCTTAAGTATAACAGGAAAAATATTAACAAGGAATTTTGGAGAAAAGGATAAGAGCAACTATAGAAAATACAATAGAGGAAACACAATGCGGCGTTAGAACAGGCAGAAGCACCCAAGACCCCATATTCATAATACGATACGAAAGTGAAAAAGCATTGAGGAAAAACAAAAGACATTCAGATTTGCTTCGTCGATCTCGAAAAAGCGAAATAAAAAGAGAAGATATTTGGAAAACACTAGACAAAAGGGGGATACACAGAGAAACAATTGATATACTAAAGGAAATGCACAAAGATGACGCGAACTACGTAAGAACACATAATGAAATATCGGGATAATTTATAACGGAAGTGGGTGCTAAACAGGGATGTGTGCTGAGCACATTAGTGTTTGCGGCAGTGATTGATGACGCAATAAAGGAAGCAAAGAAGGAAATGAAGAAACTAAGGCTGGGAAAATGGAAAATGTAAGAAACAAAAATAGCAGAACTCATGTTTGCTGATGATATGGCAGTCCTGGCAGAATCAGAAAACAACTACAACACAACCTATGCAAATACACTACAAAACGAACTGATAAATATGAAAATAAACATAAATAAGACAAAAAATATTATTATATCAAAAGGGAACACAACACATGACATTAAAATAAACGGACAAAGCATAGAACAAGTAGAAAACCGAATAGAGCCAGTAAACGACAAAATAGGAGAAAACCAGCTAAGTTGGTTGGACATGATTGCCGAATGCATGTTTGCCGAATGCCAGAGGGAAGACTTCCAAGAAGAGTATATGACACAAAAGCGACAGGTAAAATGCCAAAAAGAAGACTAGGGAAACATCAGAAGAGGGCGTAAGAGAAGAAGCCAAAAAACGAGGTATTCAATGAGAAGAAATAAAGGAAGAAATAAAAAACAGAACATTGTGGAGAGAGAAATACATGAGAAGGAATGAATAACCTCAACTCAAAGTGCCTTACACCTCACTGTAGGAAGGTACAAGATTAAGAAAAAGAAAAGATTTGTATTCATTTTTTTTTCCTAAATTAAATTCAATATTCGTTGTACCTATGCGTTGATATATTTATTAATATACCATTTCTGCCGTGCCGCTGTCATACATATTATATTTTTCATAGCACTCTAAACTGAAAAAATTGTTGTATGTAGGCAAACCTTTTTTACTCATGTTTGCTGTTTGTCTATGCTAACAACGTACGCGTAAATATTAGAAGTATATATATATATTATTATTATTTTGTATCATTAAATGTGTGAAGTGTACTAAAGCAATTAGTAATCTGTGTAATACCGCAGTACTCAATTTACTGCACATTTGCCCTCAACTTTTCGCGAAGGTGAACATATATTTGACTGAAATTTTATGAGTCCTTGTGCGTCAATCCGAACGCCTCGCCGAAAATCTAAAACCGAAACAGCGGTTTTGTTTAACTTGCGACATTAGCATACTGATTGAAACAAATATTTATCTTATTTATTCAAATATTACGTAAGAAACCTGCGAGTGGCGACGTAATACTGGAATGCGGTTTGAGTTATTTTATATCCAAGAGGAGGAATAAATCACAAAAAACACCAACGTTCATTGGAATTAACAAAATTACGTTAGAAATTACTATCAATTACTTAACACTATCTATTGCATTTTAATACACCTTTCATATGCCATTTATACGATTTAATATTTGTTTGAATACAGGTGAAGAACATACGACTACTTAAAAAATTGAATGTATACATACAAGAAATTTACTGGGCCTTTGTTTTAGAGATTTCATTCTGCAAAAGTGTGGCGGTAAATAAGATTCAGTGCATGATATTTTCTACACATCTTGAATAAGTAAAATAATAAAGAAGCGCTATTAACGAAAGCGTGTGTAAAATTATCTTAAAAACTAAATAAATTCTGTGACTCAAATTCTATATAGTCTAAAATCAATGAAATTGCAATTACAATATACAATATACAAAAGGAAAATCAAAACAAAGAAAAATACAAATCGTCAGATAAATAATAACAAAAAGTAAATTTCTTACAAATCCAATCTAAATTATGCACTGAAACACACATCTCCACACCCATATTTAAACCTCGAGGAAGGTAGTAATTTGACACTTTTTGACAAAGAATTCCATACTTTAGCAATTTGATACGAAAAGCTACGTTGAAAGAGTGCAGTATGGTGGACTGTGGAGTAAGCGTTCCTTTGAACATTTGTGCGAAACGATATTTTAGCGCAAATAGGGAAGACGGTCGTTAAGATGTAATAACTTTGTGGAAAAGACTACAATATTAGATATGTTTTGTCATTAAAACGAACACATTGCACCCTACCGCTAAGATAAGAAAAGAATAATTCGACAGCTTCACAAGAGAGATCAGAATAAGCTAAGATGGTTAACAGTAGATTATCATCAATGTAAAGCATTCCTTTGTCTGCTGCCGCAATCAAGTCATCAGTTACATCCAATTGCACGGTTGTACAATCATAACCAGGACGAAATCCTGATTGATAAGTGGGTAAAACATTGTTTTCATTAAGATGCCTAAGCAATTCATAATTTGATGATTAATGATTCATAATTTTTCAACTACAGTGGAACCTCCCATAACGATCACCTCTCATGACGAGTAATGCGCATAAAAGGCACATTATATTTTTTAAAAATGCCTCGCATAGCGAACGATATTTCGCATAGCGCGTGACCAGGACAGGGAAAGTCCCGAATTGTGTGCATGTCACATTGGTCTAATGATGAACTCACAACAGATAACAACCGCCGCATCGCAATAGTGAAATATTGTTTCGCTTAACGAATGTTTCGGATTACGAGTAAGATTTTTGAACGCATTATGCTCGTCAAGCGAGGTTCCACTGTACTTTAAATAACATAGGTAATATCTTTGAAATCACTGGAAAAGTTAGATTTTGGTAAAAAGAACAGAACAGCTTTTTTTCCATTGTACGGGACAAGCGTTATCGAAAAAAACAGGAATTAATAATATGCAACAAAAGAGGAAAAATGGAAGTACAGCATACTTGCAACATCTCAGCGGTGATCGTGTCGTGGCCAAGGGCATTACTTTTTAAGTTAAACAATATATACGAGCTGATTTTTTGGAGATAACTCACTCCAAATATTTCTGAAACTAAAATGAAATTAAAAATATTCGAAAATAGGTGTATGTTTAATTCAACACGAAACAGTTAGACATTTGAATTACATTTTTGACGCTTACACCTGCACTACTACGAAAAAAGTCACCTGTATACAAATGCCTTTACGGACATGTTTACGATCAATTGTCATTACAAGATGCGCGTATTTAGGAATCCGTCCGAACTTGTACGCTTTTCGAAGTGTAATTGACATGGGCGTTCCCCTGACAGTAAATGCTTCTCAGGTTCGATATCTGACGGAGATACAAATATTTTTCTCTATTTGCAAATAAGTACATATATTGGTGGTTGTAAAAGATACATTATATTACATTAAAGATTACTTGTCAGGATGAATTAGTTTCTCCCCAAAGAGGTACATACATATCACTAATCTTGTAAGGGGTCCGTTGTTGAATAAATAGTACAGTAAGAGAAAAAGTTTTCTGCCAGTGTACGTAGGAAGGACGTCCTTTACTCAAAATGCACGGGTCTTAGTGTATCTATGTACTTATGTACTGTATGTGGCACAGATATTATTTGTATGCATACTGGAACAATAAAGTTTACTGAGAGGATACTTTTTTCTTCAACTGTACCAGGAACGTTGTATGAATTTGAAGACTATGCCCTCAAATGTTTCGGTTGTGACTATGATATCAGTATAGCTAACAACCTACTTTATGAAGATTCCGTAGAGGCCCGTCCACCACTGTGCATCGCAGCAGACGAGAGAGTATCCCTCATTCAATCTCACAATGATTGATCTTCTAGAATAAACGGATCTTTAATTAGATGCTGTTTAATTTGGTATTAAAAAATAAGTACTTACATGTTAAAAGGAGGACGTTTACGGCCTTCTTCGCTGACAGTGGAGTTGAGATTCAAACACTTATAAAGCATGGTGGATGGATGTCAACTAGTGCGGCTGAAGGGTGTATTGAAGTAAGCATTGCTAATAATTTGAGAATTTATAAAAAAAGATTTCATCAAGAAGAACTAGCGGCACCTGAATGTCATTTACGAATGCAAACGGAGAACTAAAATAGTTTCCAGAAAGAATAAGTAGAACTGAATAAACTTGGTATTGTTAGGGTTTCATACTTCCACTTTTAATATATTCTATTGTGGTCGGAGGCAGTCCTAGGGGTCTACAGAGCAAAATGTAGTGGATGCGGAGGTCTTCACCTACATAGAGCAGACAGTGCCACTGTCCATGAGGACGGACAAGATTTCGACCGTTTTCAGCTTCAGGGGGGATACAATGTCAACATTTCCAATAGAGAGACTACACAAACTCTCCTTCACAAATCGAGACGGGAATTATCTCACTGGTTTGTGGACGCCTCTAAACCGCCTAACGGCACGGGAATGGGAATTTGGAGAAATGGTGAAGCCTAGGGAGCTCTGCGTCCACCTTCCACGCCGAAGTAATCGCTATCCAGACCTGCACAGAAGGTACATTAAGTTGCCCGCAGGTTAATGGAGCAGTGTAAATCCTCTCTGACAGTGAGGCTGCCCTTAGAGCACTACAGACTGTGAGGTTTGACTCCGAGGTAGTACTACACTGCCATAGGACTGGTTAAGAGGAGTAAAACAGCACGGGGGCACAGTAGGTCTTGCCTTTACGGCCCGAGCTTGCCTTTACGGTTCTCCCGCCCGTGCAGTGTTTTATTAACAGTGACTGTACTTTATACTAAAGTGGCACTGCTATGCGCTAAAGTGACACTTTAATAAACGGTGTTGAATTAGTAAAATAGCACATTATTAGTCAAAATGCGTAAAACAGTTTTTATACAACGTGCACTCATTGTTCATTAAAGCATACATAATAGTAAATTTGACCGATGATGACAATACTTAAATTATATCAAAAAAATATAAATTAAATATTAGCACCAAGTACCTTTGACAACGGATTCATACAACTTAATTTACAAATGGACGGAGAACTAGTTTATTTCTGTGTATGCAAGAGAATTACGTATCATCTCCTGATTCCGCCTTCAATTCATTAAGTGCCTGTATTTCCACATTTGTGTATTGCACAACTTAAGAAACGTAGCGGTGTCACATTTCATTGAAGTTTATCTCGTAGATATTTCGTACTAGAGGCACTTAACTTGCCCATATTCTATTATGTGGAATTTTATCTGTTACATAACCAGTTACATACTACCTCCGTACCGCTATAAACTATATAGTTTTATGTTCATATAAAGTAGAATTTATGTTTTGTTAAGGTTTCGCAGCCTTCAGATAAAGAGACAGAATATTGGACGTTGTAGTAGTGTATGTGCGTTGTTATTGTTGACAATTGTATCTTTAGGTTGTACGAAAAACATCCATTGCCATTAAATTGTAATGTGTATTACAATTATGCTTTAGCGTACACTGTTTTATTTTGGTAACACAACGTATCTGAAGAGTATAAACATAGGTTTCAAGTTTTATGGTCGCTATGGTCACATCACATAACATTAGTATTACCTAAGTAAAATACGGTATAGGATTTGATTTTCGAAATCAAATAAACTAATTTATATTAGCAATGTAACTTATTCGACGATATTAATTGGATTCTCTTATATTTTTCGGTACGGTAAATTGAGTTATTTCTCATTTATTGAGAGTAAAACTTTCTCTTACATTTTTAACTTTGTCTTATCACTAGTATGAATACTTCATTGATAAAGCTTTGAAAACCGCATATAAAATTGACTTCACTAATAAGAGTGTGATTATAATAGGCACTAGTAACACCAAGATATAATCAGTTTATTCCAAACCACACAATTGTGGTTTTGATTAAATCTTCATACCTAATTAGTTCGAATAAACAAGAATAGCCGACAAATAAAATAAGTATTTTTAAAAAGACAGAAATGATTGATGTGCAGGGTGGAGGGTGGTGCAACCAAGGTGGAGTGGACGATTACAAATAAACGGAGAGGAATTTCAAAAACCTTTTTCAATTTGATGAAGGTCTACATGGGCTACCTTTTTAATAACATTTTGCTTATGCAGGGTGATCAAAGCAGTCGGTGACGAACCAAACTTATTTTTCTTTTTAAATGACACTCGGTATTAAAACATTACAATCGATTCTGCTACAAACAATTGATGTAACATTAGTTGATTTAAAACCCATAGTTACGGAGTGAAAAGCCATTAAAGTTGAAAAACGCTCTAAGATCGTCCATTTTGTATAAGAAGCGGAAATTAATACTAAAAAACCAAGTGTATCATTAAATGTGCTAAATTGTTGAATAAAATAAGGGCCTACACCCAACATGAAGTTATTCACCATTATACAGGGAGATCGAGTTTTATAAATCCATTTCGGACTTCCTTTTTTCAAATGTAACACTCTGTATATTATTTTCGTCTGTTAAAGATAACTTTTGACCCTTTTGACTTACGATTTTTAAATAAATTCACCACAAATGCAATATTTTGAGATTTGTTACATTGAGAAACATTTTTTTAAAAGGTAACTCATGTAGTCCTTAATCAAACTGCAAAAAGGTTTTTCAAAATTCCTCACCGTTTAATTGTTATCATCCACCCCATTTTGATTGCACCACCCTGTATAGGATCCATCAATCCCAGATATCTTGTTCCATTTGTAGGTCAATAAACCGAGAATTAAACAGGTTTTCGAAAAAATTACTTCAACACTGGGAGAAGTTAACATTTTAACGTGTTTCCAAATTTTCAAATATATACATACCTATGATATATGGTATAATGTTGACATTCTCCAATAATATTAAAAAACCGCTAATGTAAATATAATGTAATGATAATTGAAATTAAGCTCTAAAAATTTTGTTCAAGGACTAAGAAAAAACATGGCAAATAGAAATCTAATCAAGAGGTTCATTTAATAAAATTTAGCCGTCAATTAAATGACGTACTATAAATGACACATTGTTTTAATTTTTGATATACATTATTTCATTTTATACCAAATTTTTTATACCAAATTATGTTCCTCTTGAAGTCGTTGTATGTATATTAGAAATCAAAATTATCTATGTAGTGTAATATATAAATTAGACTGCAATGGCTGTAACAAATGTTATAACGGTCAAACTAAACAATATTTAAGCTTTATAATTACCAATACATACCAATACAACATAACCGCTGAAACTGCTATGTCAACATAACTTTGATTTGGAAGAAAAGATTTTAAAGTGGATACCTGAGATGAAAAGATACATATGTATGTACTTAAAGACCATAGTGGAAATATACCGATATTAATGGATATATAGGGTTAAGTATAACAGTTATTATATACTTATGTATTTTCAATATCAATAAGTTAAGATAAAATTATATGTATAGATACTATGTATTTTAGTTCATGATTGCTGACTCGAATAACACTGTTCAAGAATTCGCAAGGCAAGACCTGTAAGCACGCTCGTCAACTATGAGCATGCTTATTATACTTAAACTTGTTACGAATTTTGCTAAAATTAAAACTTATTGATAATAAGGTGAAACATTTCGGGAATCGGCAAGACCAACCTTCTTTTTATAACAACTGTCTAAATTTCTGATGTCTACTGTAAATAATTGATGTTTAAGAGTGTTTTGTAGAGCAAATCAGGCGATTTTACAAAAATGGATAAAATCGAATTTCGTGCAATGATAAAACACTTTTGGATGGCTGGGAAAAGGGCCACGGAAATTCAAAATATTTTGCTAGAGGTCCATGGCGGATCTACTCCATCATTTTGGTCCATCAGCTTCTGGGTGAGCGAGGTCAAACGTGGCCGCGCAAGCACAAGTGCCAAACTACGCAATGGACGCCTAAAAACCGCTACCAACAACGGAATGGTGGACAAAATTCGTGATGTCGTGTTAGGCGATCGCCGATTGAAGCCGAAAGAGACAACAGGCATCTCAGAGGAACGCGTTGGCCATATCCTACACGAAGTTTTGGCCATGACAAAGCTTTCGGGGCGATTAGTACTGCGGTTGCTCACACCGGAGTAAACACGAAATTGGGTGACCATTTCGCAGGAGTGTCAAGTCAGGATTCAACGCAATCCAAGGGATTTTTTAATGGATTTTCTAACCGTGGATGAGACATGAATCCAGTACTACATACCGGAGATCAAGAAACAGTCGAAACAATGGACTTTTCCAGATGAATCAGCTCCGAAAAAGCAAAGACCATTTCATCGGCTGGCAAGGTCATGGCAACCATTTTTTGGATTTCCAAGGTGTGATCTTCATCGACTATCTGCAGAAGGAAAGGATGATCCCGGGGCAATACTACAGCGATTTATTGATCCGATTCGATGCAGTATTGAAGGAGAAACGGCCCTGTTCGCAGTGGAAAGAAGTGCTTTTTCGCGACGACAATGCACCGCTCAATCACGCCGCATCGCCGTATCCAAATTGAATGAGTTGCGCTATGAATTAGTCTCTCATCCTCTATATTCACCGCACTTAGCCCTCAGCAACTTTTTTCCTATTCCCAAACCTGAAAAAAATCACTGGCAGGAAAGAGATTTGCATCAAATATTTAGGTCATTGCCGCTACAGATGATTATTGTGCAGACCTCGAAACATCCTACTTATCCGACGGCTTGAAGAGACTGGAACACCGTTTGAAAAAGTGTATTGAACTTCGAGGAGACTACATCGGAAAATGAAAATACAAAACCACACCAATACCGTCTTTTTCTTGTCAATTCCGGAAACATTTCAGGTCGCCCTCGTCGTTTCGTGTCTATAAAGTATTGCATGATTTTGTAACAGAACTACTTCGCCATATATAATAATGCGCAGTTCATTTTATCCCAATAAGGAAAAGTACCTCGAACGAAGTACCCATCTCTCAGGCGAGTGCCGCTACTATCTCTTAGAAGATTCAAACGGCCCATCTAGCATTAGCAGTCACATTAGTAGGTACCCTATAGATCCTATATATCCATAGAGCCGTGTAATTTATATCATACGCAATTATTTTGTATTCATATTAAGCGACGATGCAATGAACTTTAATATTATATGCTGTTATGGTAAGTTTGCCAGCTCACTTGAGTAAGCAGGCCAAGAGTGTTAACGTACTTATTCATTTGTGATCGATTTAATAATCTTCATAACAACTATACAACTCTAAATAATTGTGTTACTGTCCAGTGAAATAATTTTTCGAAACAATTTATCAACTTTTTACACTCGTCCCACTACCAACCATTCTACATCTTAAAATTTTCCCTATATTGACATCTATTTTCCCATCTAGTTATAATTTATTTCCTAAAGTACAGTCGAAAAATTAGGGCGCCTATTCAAAATAGTTCGTGAAACACTGTCAAATAAACCCTAACTAAACAGGCCATAGGCAAAATAGCGACTTACAAAGATAACGCCATGAAGACCATCACTTCAAGACAACACCCAAAAAAAAACTGTACTGTCAAAAGTAGTAGTCTACTCTAGTAATCCAGTATTTCAAAGTATTTCTAACGCGTTCTCAAACATATTCAGCTATACCTATAAAAGGCTGTCGTAACTGGCTGGCTTACTATGACGCTGTAATTCGAAAAGAATCACTAGTCCTCTAACATTCTGATTTATTCTTGATTTTGTATTTTGCTGCTATTTTCAGAAATACGGCAATAATTGCAAAAGATCTAACAGTATGGCATATCGAACCATTATATTATATACATACATAATACATATGTACATACATCCACAGCTTTTTTTCGAGCGGAAACTATAAATGAAGCCATTGCATAAAGAATTTTATCTATGAAATACTTTCTTTTCACTGTTCCCCTTCAAGGAAATGTTCAAAAAGCGGAATATATACAAACAATCAATTTTCATTGTTAGGGTCGCCCATTATGCGCCTATTTAATTTAAAAGTTGATACGCACGTCTTAAATATGCGTTGGCGCCGGCCCAAAAGAAAGTAAAGATTCCAAAAATATAAATACACAAACTGCAAAAAACAACGGAAACCGCAACGCACCTACCTGCTACCCTTAAATTTGTTGCCTCTCATTCGGAGCGCCTGCCAGCTGCTGTGGAGACGGCGTGGTTCGAAAAATATAGTTCGAGACGTCAGTACCCAAAAGTAAGAAAAAGGCGCCACTCAATTTAATTTAAGCTCCGTCGAGGTCGTTGAGTAAATTGAGAACCTCTGAGGTGGGACGGGAGAGTAGTGGGTAGGGTTCGAGCGCACGGTATTGAAATAATAAAAAAAAAGTCGACCGAAAACATTAAGGTGAGTCACGAGACCGGATTTACTCTAATATAGGCGAGGGTGAGCTATTATAAAAAAACACAAGTCCACCTTCAAGTTGTAAAGTAAGAATATATTTACAAAAGTATAATAAAAATACCGTTTGGGGTGCTTCCCCGAAATAAGGTAGGCAACCAGAACAATTCCGAACGTATCCAGTGGGTTGTTATACAAAGTACAAATAACGAAAATCGTACAAAATTAATAAATTACCCGCAACAGTACCGTGGTGCACCAGAGTTTGCCGCTTACAACAATCGTTTACAAAATCATAAATATAAACCAACCCGTTACACAAGGTTGATATCGGTACCAAAAACTACAACAATTCTAAAGCTAAAATGCACTTGGTGCCAACGAATAGTCCCCACTGTTAAGTTACCAAATATACAAAACAAAAAAAAAACTAATAGGCCTGCACGGCCAAAAAAAACAAACACCGGGCTAGGTGAAGCCCTACCTGGTGGATTTACAAATCTACCAAGAAATACGTGCTACCAAAATGCAGCGCTTAATCATCAAATGTGTGGCTTAAGGCCCAACGAGTATTAAAGACTATGCCGGAGGGGCTCAAAATGATTAACAAGAAAATTACTATAAAAAATTAAAATTTAGACCTCTGACCTTGAACGTAGACTTCTACACTTTCACACAAAATAATACTGATAGCTCGATGGTGACTTCAAGTCCGGTTGATTCCCACGCTGAACTGGGATCTCCACGGAAAAGAAAACAAAAAAACTCACTCCCAATCTACCTCGTGCACCCAGCTCAGGCTTGTAGCGACGCTAACGATCCTATACATTGAACACCTTACCCAAAAATTTATGTACAGGGATTCACCAAAAATAAATTCTCGTCGGGGAAGATAAAAACCCCCTCACTAGAACCTCTAAAAGAAACATATAAGATAGACAAATCTAATAAGAAAAAGGAAAGGACTGCTTACCGAATTAAATTCGAGGCGAACCAAAAACGAGACGCAAAACGGACTTCAAAATGGACGCTAAGATGCTTGAGCGGCGAAGAATGAACAATGGCCACTCACAATGTGCTAATAATCCAATCCGCCCAACGGCGTCAAATCAACGGATATTTACCAAGGCAAAACGCTAATAACCATTCCAAATACCAAAATCCGCTGATAAAGTTACGTAGCCGGTGAACAAATCCGACAATTCGTGGCTTAAAATTTCTCCATATTACCACCAGCTACAAATTAGCACAAGCCGAAAAGAACGTCCACTCACTTTAATGTCCGTTAAGTGAATCCTTGACCCTCGTAAGTAAGCCGTGTGCCATGAAACTACGCGCAGCACCCTGAAGACAGCTGAAGATCGTCATGCGCCATCTAGCGATAGTTTCACGAAGGAACGCCACGACAACTCTCAACTAATTCAGCAACAAAACGAAGAAGTAAGAAAAACTTAAAAAGAGATTAATTCAAAATAACGCGAAAGAGCGTCCAAACCTCAATTATACAAATAATACAAATATCCCGATTTAAGTAAATAGTTCCCTGCAAGAAAACGCGACAAAGTACGCAACTGTGAAAAGTAAAACTCCCCAGGGTATTAGTGACAGATCAAGTCGTACATAACCTGCAACGATGTCATAAGACCGATAGGCTGAAAGAATACCAAAGCTATGAAATTAACCCAGGTAGGTGTATAAAACAAATACTAATTGAACTAACTGAAGCAATTGTAGCAAATGAAACTCTAAACTCTAAAATCCTGAAGAGAAAACGTAAGCTGTGTACGACAAGACCGAGAGAAAACGCCAACTGATGGCTTTAAAAGCAAATGTTTATATTCCCTAAATTAGCATCGGCTGTTAATAAATAAATGCATCCATCAATAACGATAGGACTCGCCTGACAAAATAAACCATTCGTAGAGTGTAAGTTCACTCTACGCAGTCTCACCTAAAGTAAAAAGGAAATATAGCCGCAAGATGAAATATGCATCAGTCTTCAACACCCGAAACAGACCTATATTACAAACAAAAACCTTTACACAGTCACGTAGCAGGTAAAATTATAAAGTAGGCTAAGTTCGCAGTAAACTAAAGCGAAATCTTTTAGGTCACCAAAATAAAACGTAACAATTCCACCTCTTCCTCCACAAGAAATTTTAACCAAAATTTCTTTACCTTGAAGAGAACGAGAGCTCCCCAAAACGAGAAATTCAGTAAAACAACTCCCCATAGCCCCAAACATACCAAAAAAACTCACACACGGAGGACGACAACTAGCCTAACCACCACACGGCTCTTCAGCGAATCTGCCGGAATTCCAGGGTAGAGAAAGAAACTAAAACTACAAAAGCGTTGACTGGAATGCACAGTGCGGACCGAAATCCGTCCGACCGAGTTCCCAGAGCCCCAGTCAGCAGCAAAAGGGAAGGGGGTAAGATGGGTTGCACTAAGGTGTGCCCCGAGAGGGTGATCCTTACCTGCTCAGACAGCACAGGAAAAGGGAGCGCTACTGCCTGAAACCCCAAGTCCCGAGTCGACCGAGCCCCAGCACGCAAAACCGCAGTCCAGCAAAAGTGAAAGAGGACACCGGGTGAAGCCTTCTGTACCTCATAAAACAAAAAACAAAACGGGACAACTAAAAACGGGTTTATTACTACGGGTTACAGGACGCAAACGGATGAAGGATTCGGAAAATCGTAAGGAAGGGAAAAGCTTGTCGCCTCACGCTCATACATCAACTCATCAACATAACGCAACGGGCTAGGTTCGTTGACCACAACAAAAAGGTAAAATTTTTGGCTAAACAAAACATAAGGTAATATAAGTGCAACGGTTTAAAGTCTTCTGCCAGCCTAGCAGGGACTGAAAAGCTGAGGGCTACGACAAAATAAAACAAAAATGACCAATCCATGTTCCGGAACAAAATATTTGAACGTTAAGTGAATAGAAAACACTGCCGGAACTCAGTGGGAGAAGGGCTGAGACAAGCTACATTATGCCCCTCAAAAGATACGTCAAATCCGGGAAAAAGACCAAAAGGTCAACTAAAGGATAAACACTTGGTTCGTTGTCTCTGCAAATCCGAAAATCTCAACCAAAAGAGCACAACCCTAAAACCATCAAAAAAACGTCAAAGCCGAGAATTGCAAAAAAGTCAAGAATAGTTTCTGGAATCTGGAAACCTAACTAGACACGGGAAAAAGGATAACAAAAGGTAAGAGAAAAGACTAAGGTGCTAGGGAAGGAAAGGAGACACGGAAAAAAAGGTAAAAAGGACTTTACTCTCCAGACAGCATACTTCCTGGTAATCCGAAGCGTACGCGCAAAACCAAAGCGACAACTAGTGCCAAACATACGAAAACCAGCCAAATACCTGTAAAGTGCTAGGGAGAGACTGAAACCGTTACGGGCCTCCTACCCGAAGTGGCTAAAACTCCAGGAAGATTCTCACTGCCTCACCTGGAAGGCTAAAAAGGGAAAAGACGGATACCCAGATTCTCAAATGACTATCAGCTATCTTCCGATGGTTGTAGCTTTAAATGGGATGAGTTCCACGTACCTGGTAGAACTCGATCAGACATATCCTTAAGCTCGTAGTTGTCACGACCTAACCTACGGTGAATCATGAATGGTCCTACGAACTTATCCGCCAATTTAGCAGAAAAATATTTCGACGCATCCGATAACGCAAAATTCCTTCGCCATACCAGTTGATTTGGTAAGAACTCTGTAGCTCTCCGTCGAAGATCATAGCGTCCTTTAGACTTCTCATATGAGCGTTGTAATCGGGCTTGGACATCCCTATAAACATTCCTCAAAGCTTCTGACCGATGTTTAAATTCCTTACTATCAGCAGTTTTTACAGTCAACGGTTCGTCCATCTTCAATCTACTCCTATGCTCGTCTCCCGCTAGAACCATTTCACGTCCGAATGTGATAAAATACGGAGTCAAACCAGTAACCTCATGCTTCGCCGTCCGAACTGCACAGCCTAACTTAGCTAAAACGGTATCCCAAGCCCGATGGTTCGACGACACATAAGAGATCAGCATGGTCTTAAGTACCCGATTGACTCTTTCCGTAGGATTGGCTTGCGGCCAATAGTAGGAGGTATAACAGGGCCTCACCGAGTAGGCCGATAACAATTGTCGATATTCCCTTAGACCGGAACTGAACCCCGTTATCTGAAATTAGAACTTCCGGAACACCATACTGAAGAAATACCGAGTCCTCCAAATACTTAATCAAAGCAGGAGCAGTAGCTTTACGCAAGGGGAAGAACAACGCGAATTTGCTAAAGCAATCCGAGACCACAAAGATGTACTGATGGCCGCGAGACGTCTTCGGTAAAGGACCTACAATATCCGCACTCAAAACCTGCCAAGGTCGGGAAATTAAAGAATGGCCTCCCATTCGTCCAGTAGGAGCTTGCTGCAAGGGTTTGGCTTTCATGCATACCCGACATTTACGGATATACCTGGCCACATCAGCCTTCAACGCAGGCCAGTAAGCCTTCTCAAAATTCGATTTGCGGTTTTGAATATACCGAGGTGTCCCGATGTAGGTTCATCATGACATTTCCGAATCATCTCATCGCGTAATTCTTTCGGGATAACACGTTTCCACTCGGTACTACTCTCTACTAAGTCGGGATAAGGGCTCCCTAATAAGTTTATGGGGTACTCCATCGACCAGCCTATACGTAGGAAATTTTGAGGGGTTACAATTAATATTTTCGACCAACCTCCGGTACCATTTATCATTGGTCGTTACCGAATCCTGAAGGGCATCTATAATCGGAACTGCTCTTGATAAAGCATCCGGCACGAGGTGTTCCTTACCTTTACGATGGACTATGGTAAAGTCGTATTGCTGTAACCTAACGGCCCACCTTGCCAAGCGACCCGAGGGATTGTGTAAGCTATTCAGCCACAGCAAGGAGTAATGGTCCGTGACTACTGTAAAGTGCGCTCCTTCAACGTATGGCCGAAACTTCTCGATAGCGAACAGAACTGCGAGACATTCCTTCTCAGTCGTCGAAAAATTTCTTTCTCGAAGCGACAGTGACTTGCTGATATAAGCGATAACCTTTTCCCCCTCGTCGAAGTTCTGTGTCAAAACTGCACCGATCCCGTAATGTGAGGCATCTGCCTGTATAACAAACTCTCGCTCGAAATCTGGCATCACCAACACAGGCGCTGTGACCAAACGTTCCTTTAACTCGGCCCACGCTACTTCACACTCTTTAGTCCAGATGAAAGGCCTATTTTTACGTAATAAGTTGGTCAAAGGTACCACCAAAGTTCCATAATCCCTAACAAATCTTCGATACCAGCTACTAATGCCAATCATACGCCTAACTTCTGAAACCGTTTTAGGTATGGGGATATCCAAAATGGCCTTGATTTTCTCCGGATCCACATGCAACCCAGAACCGTTCACGATATACCCGAGGTACTTCAATTCCGCGCGACAAAACAGGGACTTCTCTCGATTGAGGGTTAATCCCGCACCACGAATTCTACCAACAACCTCAGCTAAAATCTCAAGATGTTTTTCGAACGTCGGAGTTACGATGATGATGTCATCCAGATAGGCAAATACGTGAGGTTCCAAATCCGCGCCGATAACCCTATCAATAAAGCGTTGCCAAGTTGCTGGAGCATTATGCAAACCAAACGGCATTCTCTTGAATTGGAAAAGACCCCTATTTGGTACCGTGAAGGCCGTATATGGCTTACTCGCCTCTGCCATAGGAATTTCCCAATATGCCGATTTAATATCCAGAGTCGTCAGATACTTAGAATCACGCAGCTTATCCAAAATATGGGATACATAAGGGAGAGGATAAGCGTCTCGTTTCGTGACTGCATTAAGTTTGCGATAATCCACGCAGAACCGGTACGTATTATCTTTTTTCGGAATCAATAAGATAGGGGAGGACCATGGGCTACTCGAACGCTCAACAACACCTTGAGCTAGCATCTTATCTAACTCCTGATTA